>CAUYRH010038355.1:0-13802 GCA_963574655.1 Perodicticus potto | reverse complement strand
GAGGAAGGGAGGGAGAAAATTAATGAGGGTAAAAATGACCCTGTTCTGCATCCATATTGAATCTCTGCTCTCTGTGATCACTCCCCACACCAAGCACCATGGCCCTGGACCCCAAAGTGGGAAGGGAGAGCCCCAGACTAGGCTCATATCTGCATCCATGATAATAGTATTGGCATTTATTGAGTATATTCCATGTGATAGGCATTGTGCTAGGCACTTCAAAGCAATAGCTCACTTATTTCTTGCAAAAGCTGGTGCGGTACAATTAGGCTACTGTTACAAACTCCACTTTACAGACATCTGAACTTAAGCCCACAGTGGAGATGTAATTTGCTATAAAATTCCCAGCTAGAACAAAAATTTAGCTTGGAACCTGGGCTTGAGGTCTCTGCATGAGACTGTCTGGGGAGGCAGGTGGTGTCCCATCCCTCTCAGGCCATCTTCCTTCAGCCGGTCCTTCCACCGCACTTCAGTTCAGGATGTCTGTTGAATTCTTGCTCTGTGCCGGGAGTCACTAAAAAGGAATAAAGATGTTCTGTCCTCAACTTGCTCACAGTCTAGAGGAAAAGACAGTGTTCGTGCCACACAGAGGTATAACCAGAAGCCTGCAAAGATCAGAAGAGGGAGCAAATTCTTCAACTGAGTCAAGGGAGAACCTGAAATGATAAGTGGTGTTTGAGTTGGGCCTTGCTAGGTGAGATTTTAAGTCAAAGGCATCAACAGAACAGGTGAAGGGAACCACAGGAGGAAAGGTGTAGGAAATAGTAGGGTAAGTTAGAGGAATGGCAACAGGACCCCTGAAATGCTAGTCATTCTCTGGTGGTCCCAGCAGAGGAGAAACAATAGGGCCTGAAGTCTTCTTTCTGCCCCCTATCCTTGCAGCCAGACACCCAACAAGCACCATCGGTGTGTAGAAACCTTACATTCATCCATTCATTCACTCATTAGTGAGCACAGAGCTCGGTGCTATGTGACAGGTACTGTTCGTGTGTGTGTGTGTGTGTGTGTGTGTGTATTGGGAAGAGGATTTAAGGGTGCTTGCATTGCTGGGGGTGGGAGGGTTGGAGACACGCACAAAGTATGTACTGTGCATGCCATGGAAACAATACACTGGGCTGTAACTATGGCTTGGGGATGGGCTTCTCTAGATGAGGTGGTCAGGGAAGACCTCCTGAGGAGGTGTTACTTACCCGAGGACCAGAATGGCAAATAAGGGTCAGCCAAGCACGGCTCTGGGTGAACGCCCAGTGAGTACAAAGGCCTAAGGATAGTGGGTGATCTTGGCATGGTAAAGGATCAGCCCAGGCCAGTGTGGCTTCAGGAGCCTGAGTGAGGACAGGATTTGCCCACATCCAGTTTGTAGAGATGAAGAGAGAGGTCAGCCAATGTCAGCCCAGCAAGGCCAGGGGGAGGGGTGGGGACGTCATGCTATGGGTATTGAGGGGTAAATAACTCACTCAAGGGTCAAACAGCTAATAAGTTAGAGTCAAAACTGCAAATGCCTCTTGCCATGCAAAGGACCCACCAGTAAAAATAGTCTCCCAATGGTGCAATGGTGGCCAGAGCTCCGATGAAATCGATATTGTATTTATAACAAGAGGAGAAGGCAGAATTTCTTTTGTTTCTTTCTTTCTTTTTTTTTTTTTTGAAACCGAGTCTCACTTTGTTGCCCTTGGTAGAATGCTGTGGTGTCATAGCTCACAGCAACTTCAATCTTTTGGGCTCAGCCACCCGAGTAGCTGGGACTACGGGCAACCACCATAATGCCTGGCTGTTTTTAGAGACAGGGTCTTGCTCTTGGCTCAGGCTGGTCTTGAAACTGTGAGCTCAGGCAATCCACCCGTGTGGGCCTCCCAGAGTGCTGAGATTACAGGGGTCAGCCACTGTGCCCGACCGAGCAGAATTTCTTGATCTGAATCACCTGCCCTCCTAGCAGACAACAACGTTATGTATGTGTTCATTTTTAAAATCTGTGTAATCAAAACAGCCTTACTGTAAGCGATTCCTGAACCCCAGAGGTGGGAGGACTCGATGACTCACTGTGGGCCTGGAGACTGTACGAGGGATTTGGACCTCTGTTACGAGGCCCACCTCTACCTTTTGAGAGGTTGAGATAGCAGAGTCCAGCAAACAAAACAGGGATTTTGAAGACAGATATGAGTTCAAATCGATTCTGCAGCGTGTACAGCCATGTGACCTGCCTTAGCCTCTCGGCACTAAGGGGCTCTTGCGAAGATGAGGTAACCCACATACACAGAGTGCCTGGAACCTCAGGCTTAGGACACAGATGATCCCTTTGCCCCCTGCCTCTCATCTGAAACACAGGCTGGCCTCGGGCACTGTGTACATGTCTCCTCAGCTCTGTTCAAACAGGCACTCGTCCTCCCCAGGGCCTCAGATTTTGCCACCTGTGAAACAGGAAGACATATCTGGTCATGCGGAGTAGTGAGCTGTGTCCCTGAGTGTACCCCCAAGTAGAGCCTGGGGCTGTGTGGAATGGAGCTAGGGGGTTCCTGAAGTAGAATTAGAAGAAGGAACCAGCCTTCTTCTAATCCTGGGGGATTCCTGGGGTGGAGAGAGGGTTACCCAGTTGGGACTTTGCCCCAGATTACTAAATCATGCTGCCCCTTATCAGCACCTCATAGGTGGATCCCATCGAGGGGAGAGTAAGGAAATGTCTTCAACAGTCACGTTTCCCGGACATAACACGGCAGGGAGGAGTGTGGGAATGACGGTGCACCGTCCTTTCACCTTACGTTTTGTTTTTTAATGGATGCAGTTGGGCCTGGCCCTGTCCCAAACTGGGATGTCAGGACTCTTCCAAAACAACTTTTGTTTTGTCCGACACTCAGAAATCCATGATCTTCCTTTGGCCTCTTAAAACAGAAGGTGGTGAGACAAAGTCATTCGCATTAAAGGACACACATAAATGAAGATCACCCAAATGAGAACATGCCAAGGATAGGAAGAGAGTCGGCCACCATCACCTACGTTTGGCAGCACCTCAAATGCAGGCAGAGGATTGGGGAAGTTTTTGAGTAGACAAAGGGCTGTTGGTGGAGGAAGCGGTAGATGGCTTCCTGGAAGCTGAGTGCCCTGTGTGCTCGGTTGGGGGAATGGACTTGGCTTTCTGGGGTTGGTACTGAGTTGGAACTGGGAGTAGAGAGAGTGGAGCAAAAAGGAGAGGAGTTGACAGTCATGAGCAATCCTCACTGCTTAGGACCTGCTGCTGCAGAGGCTGTGGTCTGCTTCTGAGCTAGTTGTTGCAAAAGTTGCCAGATATGTTTTTATATATGAACTCTCCACCGTCCTCTCTTTATAGTCAATCCTCAAAGGTATTAAGGCATGTGCCTATTATTCCTGGAAAGGATTTTATGACTTCGGCACTTTATCATTTGTTTGATTTTGGTTTTGTTTTTTTTTTTATTTTTGAGATAAGCTCTCACTATATTGCCCAGGCTGTCTTCAAACTCCTGGGCTCAAGCAATTCTCCCACCTCAGCCTCTTAATAACTGGGACTATAGACACACAACCACTGCGCCTGGCACTTTTTTCATATTTTAGTAACTGCACTTCAATACACAGTGGTTATCTTTGTAGTCTTATGTATTTTCTTTTCTTTTCTTTCTTTCTTTCTTTCTTTTTTTTTTTTAAATAGTCTCACTCTGTTGCCCAGGATACAGTGCCGTGGCATCAGCCTAGCTCACAGCAACCTCAAACTCCTGGGTTCAAGCCATGCTCCTGCCTCAGCTTCCAAAATAGCTGGAACTACATGCCTCTGCCATCACATTTGGCCAATTTTTCTATTTTTAGTAGAGACAAGGTCTCACTCTTGCTCAGACTGGTCTGAACTCCTGAGCTCAAGCGATACTCCCACCTCTGCCTTCTAGAATACTAGGATTATAGGTGTGAGCCACCATACCAAACCTATTTAGTGTATTCAAAACCATTATTCTGGCCAGACACGGTGGCTCACGCCTGTAATCCTAGTACTCTGGGAGGTAGAGGCAGGTAGACTGCTTGAGTTCAGGAGTTAGAGACTAGCCTGAGCAAGAGCGAGACCCAGTCTCTAAAAAATAGCCAGGCATTGTGGTAGGTGCCTGTAGTCCCAGGTACTGGGAAGGCTAAGGTAAGAGAATCACTTGAGCCCAAGAGTTTGACATTGCTGTGAGCTATGATGCTATGGCACTTTACCAAGGGTGACAAAGTGAGACTCTGTCTCAAAAAAATAAATAAATATGGCTCGGCTTCCGTAGCTCAGTGGTTAGGGCGCCGGGCCACATACACCAAAGCTGGCAGGTTTGAACCTGGCCCAGGCCTGCTAAACAACAATGACAACTGCAACAGAAAAATAGCTGGTGTGGTGGATTGCCTCATCTTAGGAGTTCAAGACCAGCCTGACCAAGGTCAAGTCTCTGTCTCTACTAAAACTAGAAAAACTAGCTGGGTGGGTTTTAAAAAAACTAGTTGTGGTGGGTGCCTGTAGTCCCAGTTACTCAGGAGGCTGAAGCAAGAAGATTGCTCAAGCCCAAGAATTTGAGGTTCTTATGAGCTATGATGCCACAGCACTCCACTCAGGGCAACAGAGTAAGACTGTCTTAAAAAAATAAAAATAAAATAAAAACATTATTCTAGGCCTACAGACTCATGCCTGTAATCCCAGCACTCTAGGAGACCAAAGTGAGTGGCTCACTTGAGCTCAGTTCAAGACCAGCCTGAGCAAGAATGAAACCTTGTCTTTACAAAAAATAGAAAAACTAGCCAGGCATTATAGCAGGTGCCTGTAGTCCCACCTATTTGATAGGCTGAGGCAAGAGGATTGCATGAGCCCAAGAGTTTGAAGTTGTTGCGAACTATGATGCTAGGGCAACAAAGTGAGACTCTGTCTCAAAAAAAAAAAAAATTAAAAAAAAAGAAAAACAAACATTATTCTAAGACACTAGAAGCCTTCATCAGGTGGCCTCAGGGGTCCTAGTATTAAAAAAAGTGCAAAAACCCCTAAATCAGAGATTTCCCTAAGTATACACAAACACTTGTGCACATATATATTTTAAATCACATATGGTAGCATCAGTGGAATCTTTTAATAAAACCCCAATCTGACCGTGCCATGTTCTGTGCTTAAAACCCTTCAAGGGCCTATACCCTTTCATCCTTGTTTTCCTTGTAAGATCCTAGATCCCTCTCAGGGCAGACAGGGTTCCTTTTAACACACCCCCCTCCAAGAATGCATCTTGAGCTTCTACGCCTCCTTCTGTCCCCTCTTTGCTTCCTCCCTCACCCAAACCCCTTTTGCCCACTGACTGAACTGCTGCTCAACCCTCAGCACCCGATCAATGTCCCCTCTCTGGAAGCCTTCCTCAGCCCAGATGGGAGTAGGGAAGGGGCCTCTTCTCCTTTGAGTTCCCATTTATCTGGTCTGTCCCTTGCAGTGGTACTTGGCAGGCTGCCACTGAGGACCTCACCTTGTTCCCAGGGCACAAGATTGCCCACTGCCAGCAGCATGCCCACTTGGCAGGGGCAGAGGGGCAGTAGGAGTGGCTCACCGTGTGCCAGCCATCCCCACCCCTGAGTTAACCTTCAATCTCCAGGAGGAAGATTGTGATGCCTTTGAGACTGGGCAGACTTACTGTGCTTGGCAGCCACAGGTTGGGCTGTGCTAGTAATAGGCAGAGGCCATGGTGCCCTCAGGTCCCACATCTGCTATACACCCAAGGTCCACAACCAACCTGGACTCCCTGGAACCTTCATTTCCATGTATGTCTTCATCTCCACGCATCCGCCCTAGTCTCCCAGCAGCCCAGGGCACGATTCTTTCCCAGCAACAACCCTGCCATCTGCTTACAGGGTACAGTGCTTTAAAATCTATTCCTATATATTCACATCTGCTGGCTCTCTTCATCTGCACAGTAACCCAGCTAAGGAGGTTACTTTTCTCTTATCCCCATGTGTAGATAAAGAAACCGTATAAATGAGATCAGTAGAAATGATTGATATTTCCTATTCAAAAAGCAGAGAAAGATTAATTAACTTGCCCAAGGACACGCAGCAATAAAGCTGAGGGGACAGGTTTTCTGACGCCTGGATGTGTGCTTTCCCTTGCAAGTAGGCTGCCAGCCTTAGAGTTTGGATGCCCCTCTGAGGGGGTTCATCTCTTCTGTCCTTTGCAGGCAGCCCACCCTCCAGGCCAGCCTGCCTGGGCACTCAGACTCCATGAGGGCCAGAGCTGGACCCAAGTCACGTCCGTGTCCCTAGGACCCACCTGCGTCCACAAGTGCAAGTGTCAGGCGCCCTGCTGGGGTGAGAAGAAACAGACTCTAACTCTGCTTCCTGGGGAGCACAGACTGACAACAGAGACTGATGCTCTTTATTGAGCTCATAAAACTAAACGTTTAATTACAGACTGTGAAGAGTGCTATCCAGAAGATATACAAGGGCTTAGGGTATGAAAAATGGGGACTATATCCCAGCCTGGAAGTCAGGGAAGCTTTCCTGAAAAGGGAATACTTGAGCTGAGATCTCAAGATTAAGTAGACACCAACTAGGCAAAGTAGGGAGGGAAGAGAGGTCCAGAGAGAGGAAATCATGTGCAAAGGCCCTGTGGCCAGAGGGAGGAGGAAGTATTTGAAGAACCTGAAGAGGGAGGGTGAGGCTGGAGAAGAGAAAGGAAGGAGGAGAGTGTTAAGATGGGAGGCACAGACAGACCTGAACTTAGGTTCTTGAGAGCGGTAGGAAGCTCCTGAGGGGGTCTGAGCTGCTTTGAGGTGAGTGCATGTGTTGGGGTAGAGGAGGGCAAATTAAACAGATTTGCACCTTTTGATCACTCTAGCTAGAGTAAGGAGATAGGATTTCAGGGGGAGGAGAGGACACTGGGAAATGAATAAGGAGACTTTTTACAGGAGTCTTGGTGACAGATGTTGGGGCTTGGACCAGCCTGGTGGCCCAGAGCTAGAGAATTGTACACGGGAGCATTTGAGGGATAGGATTAGCAGGACTAGGGGCATGGCCCAGAAAGGGCATTTGTGGAATGAGTGGCTGGTGAACAGGTGGGAGGCCCAGGGCCTGCCCCCAGCAAGCTTCCAATGTAGGGACTGCCTGGGAAGAGGAGAAAGGTGACGTCCTTGGGGATAAGGAGGATTTACAAACCCAAGCCAACACCTGCTAAAAAGTGATGGGCTGGAGACACAGAGGGGAAAGAGGCTCAGGCCTTGTCCTTAGGAGTGCATAAATAAACTGAGAGGAGAGTAAATGCTACAGCCAAGGTACAGATAGGTACCCTGCTGGCCGGGAGAAGGAGGAGGTAATGATGGAGGCAGAAAGACAAGCATTGGCCACCAGGAAAAGATGCTTCCCTGCTGGTTTCTGAGCTCTAGGCAGGGCTGTCATGGACGGTGGGGAGAGCTGTGCCTTGCACAACTCCATACGTGAGTGGGCATCCCTGAACTTGTGCAGTGCAGCACCCCAAAGGAGCTGCCAGTATGTAAGCCAGATGGGTCTTATGTCATAGGCTACCAGCTGAACTTGGCCAACTCATAGGCTGGACTGCAAAGCAGAGAATTAGGGTGGCCTGGAAGTACAGGTCTGATCCCCAAATTGCCACTTCCGGAGCTGAGATGCTGATCTTGTAATCAGACATATTGTGGGCCCAAAAAGAAAGGATCCCAAGGGCTCTGACCAATAGGAGTGCCCAACAGGCTAGCACCTGCCCCCGGGGGCCTCTCAGAACACTGACAGCTCTCTAACCTCAAACCTAGACCCTCTAAGCTTCAACAAACTTCAACAAGGCAACAGTAGGCCTCCCTGAATCTCCGTTTTGCTTTTCTCAAAATGTTGTTTTGAAATGCACAAAATAAAATGCATAGGATTACAACGGAAACAAATGATTTTGAGATAGTTATAAAAATACGAAAAAGTAAATTGCAATTCTGAGATATATGTGTTTCCTTGTTGGCACATTAAGCCAGATTTAGTGTTGGGATAATAAGTGCCATAATTTCGTAATAGTAAGGGCCATAAATATTATATTGAGATATGTTCTAAGATAACAGCAACAGCTGATCCGGGCAGATAGCCACTCCTGAGAGCCACAATCAACTATCTGAGACAAAGTCGCCATTAGCACTGTTATGATTTAGTTGTCTATCTTCATAACCTTGGTTAAATGTTAGTGAATAGATGAAATAGTTTTCCCATCTAACTTCATAAATCCTTGGAATTCCATGTCCTTGGTACGAATCCCATGATCCAAGACAAACAAGTCAGCACTGCCCCGGAGGTGGGATGGGAAAACAGGGCCACAGCTGCCAGGGTTAGGGAAAGCTTCTGGATTGAAACTTGAGAGAGATTTTGGGTTCTGATTCATACATATATTCAGAAAAGGGCCCTGCATACTTGTAAAGGGTCAGTGGGTGAGCCGTATATTAAACACACTAGAGTTCTCAGAGGCAGATTTGATTAACAACTCCCCTCTGGAGTGTGGAAGTGGGGTCTCAAAAGTGAAGCAACTTGGTTGGGCACGGTGGTGATCCTAGCACTTTGGGGGACCAAGGTGGGAAGATTGCTTGAGTCCAGGAGTCCAAGACTAGCCTGAGCAACACAGTGGAGAGCAGTGGCTCACACCTGAATTCCTAGCATTCTGGAAGTTGGAGGCAGAAGGATCCCTTGAGCTCAGGAGTTCAAGTCTAGCCTGAGCAAGAATGAGATCCCATCTGTACTAAAAATAGGAAAATTCTCCAGGTGTTGTGGTGGGTGCCTATAGTCCCAGCTATTTGGGAGGCTGAGGCAGGAGAATCACTGGAGCACAGGAGTTTGAGTTGTATGAACTAGGCTGACACCAGGGCATTCTAGCCTGAAGAAACAGAGTGAGACCATGTCTCAAAAAAAAAAATCAATTAAAAAACAATTATCCATGTGTAGTGGCATGCACCTGTAGCCTTAGCCACATGAGACATTGACCCTCCCCCCAAAGTTTTTAAATAAAAAATTAAAAAATGTGAAACAACTAGACAGAGCAAGGCAACAAAAAGTGGCAGGCCCAGTGGAAGATAGCTGTGTTTGGAGTCAGAGCTTGTCCCCCCTACACCCCACACTGGTCCCAGGGAGCCTGGACTGAGATACCCTCAAATACAAAGGATTGAGCTCAGTGTAGAAGGTGAAAGCGGGGACCCAAGAAGGAGATGGCCTAGCTTCTTCGCTTGCTGTTTGTGTGGCTTTGAGACATTTATGAAATTTATTTGCACCCTTCTTTTTTCATTGGTGAAATGTGGACAATAGGCATTACCTTACAGAGCAAGTAAATGGAAGGAAATAAAGCATTGGAAGCCCACAGAGCATGACGGCTGGCCCAGAGTAGTCCTTAGGGTACTTCTACAGAGCTTTCTGTAGAATCAGCAGGGTCCACCTCAGCCCCCGCCCCCTTGTCTCTGGTCAGCGAGTCCTGGGTGGGCAGGGTAGGGGACATCAGAGTCCAGAGGGGTTGGCCTGCCCTTGGCCCGAGGGGAGGGTGACTGGCCATTCAATCATTGCAGATGAGGAAACACCAGCATCAGCAGAATCTTGCTGGGGGAAGAGGGGGTGGGGCTCTTGTTGAGGGTAAAGGTGGCCCCACCTCTGGGACTGATGAGCTTATGTCCATGGTGAGGAGAAATGGCAGAGCTTTAGTGGAAAGAGAAGAGTGGCTCATGTCTGTGATCCTAGCACTGTGGGAGGCCAAGGTAGGAGGAACCCTTGAGTTCAGGAGTTCAAGACCAGCCTGAGCAAGATGGAGACCCTGTTTCTACTAAAAATAGAAAAATTAGGTGGGCATTGTGACAGGTGCCTGTAGTCCCAGCTACTCAGGAGGCTGAGGCAGGATGGCCTGAGCCCAGGAGTATAAAGTTTCTGTGAGCTAGGCTGATGCCCCTGCACTCTAGTCTGGGCAACAGAGTGAGACTCTGTCTCAAAAAAAGAACTCAGGTAAGTGGTCTGGATTGCGCAACTCCAAGTCCAGATGGACTTGGTGGGGCTGTGTGTGGTTGTGCATGCTGCACGGCCCCAGGGGTCCCATAGAACACAAGGGGAAAGCTCTTGGTGGCACTTGGAGTTGCGCAATCCAGACGCCTTACCTGAGTTCCCTCCAGGCTCTGCCACTCCCTGTTCTGTGACCTTGAGCAAGCCACTTACCCTCTGAGGCCACCTATAAAATGGGACCACCACACCCACCTTAATGGCTGTTATGCTTTCCTGTAATCGCAAAAATGATAGCACCAAGAATTGTCCTATAAATAGCAGCTTACTCTCCCTCACCCCCACCTCCGGCCACCCCCTACTCTTTCTGAGCTTTAGGGTACCTAAGGGTATGATGTCCTAAGGGGGGAGCCCAGCCTGCACCAGTTGGAAAGAACAAGGGCAGGGCCATTGGGACACGTACGGAGGCCACCAGCTGCATTGTCCAACTAACTCCAGCAGCAGCCCCTTCCTTTGGCAAACAGAGTGGGCAGGCCGCAGCCCAGGGAGAGCCTAGATGCAGATACGGGAGGCCCCTCTCCTGGAGGCCTCCTGGCTAATCATTCCCCAGCCCCGGGAGAGATGATGTCAAGGAGGACTGGAAGGTGGGCCTCCATGCCTGCCCCTGGTCCCCTCCCAGGCCTGAGGTCAGGCTTCTCTAAACTTGAGGGCCTCATGAGGGAACAGGGTGCTCTGGAACCCAAAGATTCACAAGACTATAACTCAAGGTTGCCCCACAATTCCCTGCTCAAACCAGGAATGGGGAAACTTTCACATAGTTTATAAATGTAAACGATGCCTCTGGAGTTGTGTAATATGGCAGCCAGACCAGGATTGCTAGGAAGGAGACCCTCAACCATTCCCAAAACTTCCCAATGATTCATTCATTCGGATAAGATTTGCTCCAAAGCCTGCTGGGTCTTGGGTTCCAAGGATCCAGATGCTGCAAAACTGACTCTGTCCTCATAGGGCTCACCTTCACCGAATAGCCACACAAATAAATACCTTCTTACAGGGTGTGATAAAAGCCAGGGAAGGCCAGGGTGCTGTGCAGGGGTCTACGTTGGGTGGGTCTCACTCCTTCCTCTGGCAGCCCCCATCTCATCTCGGGATCCATACCTGGATCCCCTGCCATCCCCTTGGGCTGGACGGGGATAGATAGCCACCTCCAGACTCTCCAGTCTGGGCTCCCTCAAGTCAAAGACAAGGTGGTGAGTGCCTTGCTTTGGTTTTTATTTCCATTTTGAAATGGGACCTTGGGCTTGGCAATCGATCACCATGGATTTCACAAGTTCTCCCCAGGTTGCTACAAATGGCCTGGTTTCGGGGATGGGGTAGGAGATGGCTTGAGTCTGGGACACAGGCCTGCCCACTCTGACAGCTCTATCTCTGCCCTCCCACCTGCAGGAGGCCTACTGCGCCTATGCCATCATCCTCATGGCACTCTTCTGGTGCACCGAGGCTCTGCCCCTGGCCATCACTGCCCTCTTCCCCATCATCCTGTTCCCCATGATGGGCATAATGGACGCCTCTGAGGTGAGCCCCTGCCACAGGAGAAAGGGTTGCTGAGAACAGGTGTCTTCCATCTTCCATGGGAAGCATCACAACCGGTGGGGTGTGTAGAAGAGGGGCCCCTGCCTCTGCTTGCAGAGAGCAGGGAGGAAGAAATCAGCTAGAAATCATGCCAAGTTCAGTCCAGTGTTAGTGGGACTGATTAAGTTCAATTAATGCCAGGGAGGCAGAAGGCCCAGGACCCAGGAAAAGGGCCTTGAAAGCCAGCTACGGAGTTCTCATATTTCTAGTTCAATGGTTCTTAGACTTGAACGTGGGTGAGAACCACCTGGAGGGCTGAGAAAGCAGGCACTGCGCCCGGTCCCAGAGCTTCTGATTCAGTAGACTTGGAGAGGAGTCTCTGCATTTCATTTCTGACCAGTTCCAAGTACCATGCTAAGGATGCTGGCCCAGGGACCACACTTTGAGAACTGCTGCTCTGGTTTCTAGATACAGCGCTAAATTATCTATCTCCTGGTCTGTGGCTTGAAATATAAATGGAATCAGGTTAGATTATCTCCCAATTATTCCTGAGCAGAGAAAGAGTGAGCTTGGCAAGAGGGGACTTTGGTTAATGCTAAATGGCAGGTAATCCAAAGAGCATTTCCATTAGGGTCTGAGAGCCCAGGGGATGCCAGTTTGTGGGAATGTCAATGACTGTGCCCCATATGCACAGGGGCACAATGAGAGACCCAGGATCTTCCTGCCTCTCAGCCGTGTCCCTGCCCGCCAGGTATGCACAGAGTACCTTTCGGACTCCAACATCCTGTTTATCGGGGGGCTGCTGGTGGCCATCGCGGTCGAGCACTGGAATCTACACAAACGCATCGCCCTCCGCGTGCTGCTCTTCACCGGGGTGCGGCCTGCCCTGTGAGTTCCCATGAGCCAGGGCAGGAGAACCTGGGGTGGGGTGACGTTCTGGGCACGGGAAGCTGGAGCCGCAGTGTGTCTGTCTGCCCACCCTCAGGCTGCTCCTGGGCTTCATGCTGGTCACAGCCTTCCTGTCCATGTGGATCAGCAACACGGCCACCTCGGCCATGATGGTGCCCATTGTGCACGCTGTCCTGGAGCAGCTGCAAAGCACACAGGCCAGTCAGGACCTCGAGGCGGGCAGCAACAACCCTGCCTTCGAGCTCCAGGAACAAAGTCCCCAGAAGGAGGTGACCAAGCTCGGTGAGAAAGGTAAGGCCCGACCCTGCCCAATCCCATGGTTCCTGAGGAGGGTCCTGGGGTGGGCTATGTTGAGGGGTGGTCATCTTGAAGCCTTTGGGGAGAGAAGAGAGAAGCAAGAAGTATAACGACCAACTCGTTCTGATTTGCCTGGGACTTTCCTGGTTTTAAAATGTGAAGTCCCATGTGCTGGGAATCCCCTCAGTCCTGGGAAAACCAACATGCCTTGGTCACCCCAGGAAGAAGAGAGCTGGAGTTTAGGTGGACAGTCAGGCTCTGTTATTTTCTTTTTCTTTTTTTTTTTTTTTTTTGAGATAGAGTCTTACTTTGTCATTCTTGGTAGAGTGCTGTGGCATCATACCTTAAACTCTTGGGCTCAAGTGATCCTCTTGCCTCAGTTTTTCATTTTTTTTTTTTTTTTTATTGAAACGGAGTCTTACTTTGTTTCCTTCAGTAAAGTGCCGTGGCATCATAGCTGACAGCAACCTCAAACTCTTGGCCTCAACCAATTCTCTTGCCTCAGCCTCCCTAGTAGCTGGGACTATAGGTGTCTGCCACAATGCCTAGCTATTTTTTTTTTTTTGAGACAGAGCCTCAAGCTGTCACCCTGGAGAGAGTGCTGTGGCATCACAGCTCACAGCAACCTCCAATTCCTGGGCTCAAGAGAGTCTCCTGCCTCTGCCTCCCAAGTAGCCTGGACTACAGGCGCCTGCCACAACGCCCGGCCATTTTTTGGTTGCAGCCACCATTGTTGTTTGGCGGGCCTGGGCTGGATTCGAACCTGCCAGCTCAGGTGTACATGGCTGGCGCCTTAGCCCGTTGAGCCACAGGCGCTGAGCCACCTGGCTATTTTTATTTTTTATTTATTTATTTTTTTAGCAGGCCCAGGCCGATGGATTGAAACCCATCAGCCCTAGTGCATGTGGCCAGCCACGTACACCTAAGCTGGCAGGTTCGAATCCAGCCCAGGCCCGCCAAACAACAATGGTGGCTGCAACCAAAAAATGGCCGGGCGTTGTGGCGGGCGCCTGTAGTCCATGCTACAGGCATGCTAACCAGTGAGCTACAGGCACCCCGACTCAGTTTTTCATTTTTAG
>CAUYRH010038354.1:0-23976 GCA_963574655.1 Perodicticus potto | reverse complement strand
AACAATGACGGCTGCAACCAAAAAATGGCCGGGCATTGTGGCGGGTGCCTGTAGTCCCAGCTACTTGGGAGGCAGAGGCAGGAGACTCACTTGAGCCCAGGAGTTGAAAGTTGTTGTGAGCTGTGATGCCACAGCACTTTCTCCAGGGTGACAGCTTGAGGCTCTATCTCAAAAACAAAAAAAAAAAGAAATTGCTGAATATGCACATTCTATTGTAGAAAAGAGTAATATATTAATTATATAACTTTTTTTTTTGGACATAGTGCTTTTATTTCAAAACTCACCAGACACATTTGTAGGGAGCAGGTTCCTTTATTTCTGCTATCTTAACACATCTCTTTTCCCTCCTAACTTCACAAAACGGACTTTTGGCCTTGAATCTAGAATTGTGGTTTACTTTCTCACTTCAATTTCTTTACCTCTAAAAGAAGTTTTACTACAAGGTCTTATAGCTTTGCCATATGGTCTTTACCCACATGCTCTGAAATTCCTTGATTGTCTATCTTTATATTTATCATCGGCATGGTTCATCGTATTTATTCTGGGCCCTCATCTCCTGCAGGTGGAGACGCAGAGCTCTAATTTAGGCATGCAACCTGATTCTACTTTTTAATCCTATGAAATTCAGCAAAGGAGTCTTCTATGTCCTCAAGAAAAACAACAGTCAGAAAACATAATTGGTGATACCAAGAACAGAAACGTAAAGCAGAGCAATTGATGTCTATCACTGTCTACTCTCTAATAGCTTTGTAGTATCTGTGTGTCATATCATTACCACTTTTTTCATTGATTGATTAGACGAAACTCCAGGGCTGTTACTAACGGACACTTACTAGTTAAGTGTCTGCTAACCGGGTCACTGAACAAAACTAGGCACTTACTAGTTAAGTGTCTGTTTAAGTTCGTTTCTTCTTAAATCATTTTCAGAAGCAATTGCAAACATTTGCTGCTTTTGTGAGGGCAATGTGCTTCATAACTGTGGGGTCAAATAGAAAAGTGTGTCAAATTCAAGTTCAATACTTAGTTTTTAAAATCTCTTGGGCTTTATCCATTTTTTGAAATGATTCTTGAGTTAAGGAGCAGAAGGCCTTGCCACAAACAAAGGCAAAGGTACAATAATGCAATTTTCATTGGAAAAAAACTCTATTCTGAAATCTGTGTCCTTGCCTGTTTTGGGAGAAAGTACTAGAGGAGCGATAGGTGTTCTCTCTCATTCCCACTAAGTATGGTGCTTAATGCCAGAGCAGAACCAAAACTTTTCAGATGCCCTGCTGCTTTGGCAAGACCAAGGACATGTCAAAAATGCCTCTCACAGAACTGTTATTTGGTCTCATCTTCAACTATTATGCATATCGGCCTGCATTTTCTTTTGATTCTTTACATTCACAATTAAGCTGGTTTAGTTCAAAATGTAGAGAGAGACATACATCTGGCAGGGGTGTTTATTGCAGAATAGCCTGACCTTTCATTTCCAAGTTTATTTACCATACTTGTGATAACTTTTGTTTTCTTTTTTTTTCCCTTTTGAAATACAACAAAGCATTAAATATTATTTTAATCCTGGAGTAACTCTGAAATGATAATCACATTCCCATTTATGTATATAAAGTTTGTTAGGGTCATGAGGTATAAAATAATGATGATGATTGGGAAGAACACTGTTTCTTAAGTCCTTAACTATGAACTAACTAGTGAACTTGTTGTATTATATATTATCTCACATCACAGTAGGTATCACTGGTGGAGAAATAGGTTTAGCCCAAGGATGCTAACCAGTAAACTGTGATTTGGACAAAAATTTTCTGGGTCCTATAATTCATTTGCTTTTATTTTTTTACTTCTTTCATATTACATTTTCTGTTGAAAATAATGTAAGCCTATATAATGCATTAATAGTATACTTCTTAGTGGTAGTTATTTGCTAGAGTCTCAGAAAGGAATAAAACCTAATGTCAATTACTTTTCTTTTCATCCAACTTATCTCTAGATGAAGGAATAATTGATATCACTAAATAAAAACCCTAATTGTGTCAAGATCTAAAACACATAGATCTAAACATATGGATCAAGGGCTGGGCGTGATGGCTCACACCTGTAATCCCAGCACTCTGGGGGCGCCTAGGCACATGGATTGCCTGAGCTCACAGATTTGAGACCAACCTGAGCAAAAAGCAAGACCCCGTCTCTAGTAAAAATAAAAAAACTGAGGCAAGAGGATTGCTTGAGCCCAAGAGTTGAAGGTTTCTGTGAGCTATGAAAGCACAGCATTCTATGGAGAGAGACAAAGTGAGACTCTTGTCTCAAAAATATATAAATAAATAGATATATGGATCCTATCTTTGCTATTCTTTACATATAAGAAAGGTACTTACTGGCTCATTGCCTGTGGCTCAACGGGCTAAGGCGCCAGCCACGTACACCTGAGCTGGCAGGTTCAAATCCAGCCTGGGCCCGCCAAACAACAATGACGGCTGCAACCAAAAAATGGCTGGGCGTTGTGGCAGGTGCCTGTAGTCCCAGCTACTTGGGAGGTGGAGGCAGGAGACTCACTTGAGCCCAGGAATTGGAGGTTACTGTGAGCTGTGATGCCACAGCACTCTATCTAGGGTGACAGCTTGAGGCTCTGTCTCCCCCCCAAAAAAGAAAGGTATTTCTATTATAGTTTCCTTCAGAGCTGCTTACCATATATGTTTGTCTTTTCATGTTGGCTTAACATACCTTTTTTTTAATCAATTGCCTTAAGTCATCAACTGTAAAAGGAACTGTGATTACATTCTTTCACTGACATATTTTCTTTCTCCCTTTTTCAAGTTTATAAGAAAATTTTCTGATGGATAGAGTCAACGTGGACTCCCAAAACTGTTCAAGGGAAATTACCCTTATCCTAGTAGTACAAAGAAAGGAACAGAAAGTGGATTTGCCATTCAGTAAAAGAACTCATGAGTGATATAAATAGAGATTGTGTTCCTTTTTATGGCCAGAAATTCTAGCTGGAAATTTCTCAAGAAAAAAAAATAGATGAGAAAAAAGCATGTCTTCCCAGGGGCTCCTGTGTACTGCTGCTTGTGAGCAATATGGGAAAACCAGGAGGTAGAGAGCCACCCTGGGGGAGCCAGGCAATGTCACTAGACAATGGCAGAGTCCCAGTCCTATCAGGGAGAGAGCATAGCTGCAGCACATCCCAGGGGTATAAAAAAAGAAAAAGTCAGGCAGGTTTCCCTGGAGGCATTTTGTTGTGGGGGGAAATTTCTCAAAGAACCATGGATTATGGCAGGCGTGAGATTGAGAAGCAAGATTTTAGGAATTGCTAGTCTAGTTTCCTGATAGAAAAGTGAAATCTTTTTCCTCACCCATTGCAAAGTTGTAGTGAAAATTCTATGTCAAAAGACATGTTAAGAAGAGAAAAGCATATAAATTGATTTAGTGTAAGTTTTAACTAACAGGAGAGCCTTCAGGAATGAAGACCCAAAGACACAGGGGAAACGTGTGTGTGTGTGTGTGTGTGTGTGTGTGTGTGTGTGTGTAGTCTCCTAGAATTAGAATCAGAAGACAAAAGTGTGACCTAATGATAACAAATTGGACGTGGGCAGAATTTAGCCAGGTCTTTCTTGTTAGATTCTTTTTGGCATCTAAATTTTCAGAGATAAGGAAAAAGTTATACCTCTGGGTATAGAGAGGATCCCTCTAGAATGAGGGTATTATGCTCACTTGAGGACGAGATCTGCTAGGCCAGGGGTTCTCAACCTTCTTAATGCCGCGACCCTTGAATACAGTTCCTCATGTTGTGGTGACCCCCAACCATAAAATTATTTTTGTTGTTGCTTCATAACTGTAATTTTGCTACTGTCATGAAACGTAATATACATATCTGATATGCAGGGGATATATTTTCATTCTTACAAAGGGATCACAACTCACAGGTTGAGAACCGCTGGGCTAGGCTATATTGCCCACTTCTAGGAGGAAAGGACAAGAGAAGCCCAGCAAAACCTCATTTTTGGTATTTTCTTAAATTCCAAGTTTCTGTGTTTTGGGACAGGATAATCTGAACTCCGTCACTAGCACAACTTTGAAGCCAAGTGTCCATCAATGAACGAAATGATAAAGAAAATGTGGGGCAGATACACAATGGAACTTTATTCAGCCATGAACATAAAAAGAATAAAAGCCTGTCATCTGCAACAACATGGATGGAACTGGAGGAGCTATGTTAATGGAGATAAGCCAGGCACAGAAAGACAATAAGCACGTGTTCTCACTAGCATGTGGGAGTTAAAAATATTGACCTCAAAAAGCTAGAGAGTAGAATTATGGTTTCCAGAGAGTCAGAAGGGAAACAAGGAGGTGGGGGAAGAGAGGGGTTGATTAAGGAGTATAAAAATGAAGTTAGATATGAGGAGTAAGAACTAGAGTTAGGCAGCACAATAGGGCAAATATACTTAACAATGATTTATTCTATATTTAAAAATAACTAGAGGAGGGGATTTGGAATATTCCCAAAACAAAGAAATAAAAATCTTTGAGGTGGTGGATATCCCAATTACCCTGAGTTGAGCATTACACATTTTATGCTTGTATAAAAATATCCCATGTGCCCTGTAAAGATGTAGAACTATTATGTAGCCATAAAAAATAAAAATAAAAAAAAAGAAAAGAAAGTTAAAAACAAATAATGGTAAGACGTCACTGGTGCTTATTTTTCTTTACTGTAAAGCACGTTTTTTTAATGACTCCATGCTGCAACAGATCTATTGGAAACCTAAGGTGTTTTCATGTTATACAAATATCTCTTCTAAAAATTTTTGAATAAATGCTGTAGACCTCAGTCAGCAAGGAAGTGGCATGAAGAGGTTTGATGAATATTTTTTCCAAATAAAACCATAGCCAAAAAATATTAACTGGTTAATCTTTGAGATGTATCAAATCAAGTTAATGTTAGTGCTCAATAAATGTTTAACTTAGCAAAATATAGGCCTTCATAAATCCCTGCATTTGATACAATTCACAATCCATTCCCATATCGTCAATGTATAAACATAAAATTTCAGGCCCAATGAAGTAAATTATTTGTACCTGTTTGATAGGCAATGCCTCATTGTCAACTAAAAATGGTTTCTCATAGTCTTTGCACTTTAATAAAATTTTTATATAAACCCTTTCCATGTGTCTCTATTATTTCTTTTCGCTGTTAAATTCTATCATTCTTCTAAAAAGCTAAACAGTCTGATCCTTCCTACTACGATGAATGGACCTGTAGAAAGGTTCTTGTGGTAAGTAAATATCACTACCTCAACACAATTTCAAGCAACTACAAAATATAATCAAATACGGCCTTTCATTCTCACTGCTTATCTCTGAACTTTCACATTTTTAATATTTTAATATGAATTGTGATGTTGATGTGCCTGACTGACAGTACTGGAAATTACAGTTCTGCAGCCAGTGAAATAATAAAGGCAATGCGATGAGAAAGACTATCCCGGAGCACGGCGCGGGCCCTAGGACCAAGCAAGCTGCACACACAAGCACTCTGAAGTAATTGATCTTGAATATTACCTGATGTCTGAAGTACCTACAGACTCTGAAGAGCACAGTGGCATATTGAGGTTATGTATTTGGGCCATAAAGTTTCTATTACCTCCCAGTAGAAGAATTGTCAAGAACAAGAAACCTCTTCAGTGGGAGATTTTAGTCCTCTGTTTCCCTTCATGGTTAAAGCCATGGATCTAGTTCTGCTCATTGTCTGTGGATAGAAATGACATAACGACTAATATAGAGGGGATTTTATGTGACAACTCCATATATATGGGATAGGCAATGGCAGGTGCCCAGTCCTATCAGGGAGAGAGTGACGCTGCAGCACTTCATGGGGATATAAAGAAAAAGTAAGAATTGGGGATATAAAGAAAGAATAAGAAGCTGTTTCTCTTTCTTCTAGGGGAGAGAGAGATTCCTACTCTGTAGGCTAGAGCACTGCAGTGTAAACTCACAGCAACCTCAAACTCTTGGTTTCCGGCAATCCTTCTGCCTCAGCCTCCCAAAGTAGCTGGAACTACAGGTGCCTGCCACAATGCCTGCCTATTATTGTTTTCTATTTTTAGTACAGAAGATGTCTCACTGTTGCTCAGGCTGGTCTTAAATTTGTGCACCTTGTAACAGGTTTCAAAAACTATCTCTCTCTTCCTCTCTTCTGAAATGTCAACAGCTGAATTAGAAGCTTGTACTGTGATCTCTTCAGAATGTGTTTCTCCTTTTTAATGCTAAAATCCACACTTTTTATTTGGGGATATACAGCAACACCTTTTCAGTGTATAAGATCCATCTGTGAACCTATCCTCAGCTCAAGGATTGGAAGATACTGTCAGCACCAAATTCAATCAATACCACACATTGCCAGAGATAAATTCAGTTACGGGCACCTGACTAAACAATTGTAAGCAGCATGATTCTCAAGAATCTTTCTCAGTTTTATGAGATTAAAAATATTTTTTATCCTACTGAATGATTTGAAGCTGAAAGAAAATATTGAAATAATGGAAGCCATTTTGCTACTGTAAAAAAATGATTCATTTTAAAATCAGAGGCAACGTAGATAAAGTCAAACTACATCACGCAGTGAACTACGTGGCCCAGAGCATTCTATGACAGTCTTACAAAGCCACACACAAAACCGGCTCTGCTCTTGGACTATTCTCTTATGATTCAAAAAAGTTTCCTTTTCTTAAGTTAATTTTGACTTAGTTTTTTGGTCATTTTACTGCTATTAGTTTATTTAATATGTAGTTTAGTATATATGTTTGGATACCTGTATGACTTCTTGAAGTATAAGTTTCTTGAGGCCAGAGTCACTGTCTTATTTGGTTTGTAGAACTGATGCTTGCTTGAAACATTCAATTTTTAATGAATTCTTATTTAAACTGAATAAGGGACACATAATTTCTGAGGAGTATTAGGAGATCTTGGGCTGTCATGGGGTCAGCAGGCTGTCAAAGGTAGAAGGATTCTGCCAACATCCCCAAAAGAGAGGAATTCTCAAAGCAAACATCTCAGATACACCAGCGTTTCTTGGGGCCATTTTAATGTAGCAGAAACTGGAGGTTTTTTTTTTTTTTTCAGTTTTTAGACTGTTGAAAATATTAGAATGGTTTTGCTAAAATTCTGCCACTTCATATTCGAAGAGGCCTCCTCAGGTCATAGAAAGAATCATTCTTGTCAGTAAAACATGACAAGACATAGAAGTAAGAGTAAGATTATGTTAAAAAAATAGAGACTAACAGCATTAGAACTGCCTTCTCTGAGAGGGCAAGACAAAAGTTAAGACATCTTTTATATTTCAGAAAACATCTTAAAATACTACCCAACAGGAAATGCTTCAATACCTTCTCTCTGCTCAGAGGTTTCGTTTCTCACAAGTGAAGCTCATCTCCATTGAAAGCTTGGAAAAATCACTGTGTATGATGCTCTCTCCTTACCTGTCTTGGTAGGGACAATGTTCTTTGCAGCACGACAGACTACATCCACCTAGTTCTCAGCCGAAGTCAGTGTCACTTTGCTCTTTTTGACCTTCTTCAGAAGCTGCAGAGGCATCATTCTTGACTGACACTGATGCTGTCGGTAACCTTGCTCCCAAGGACAATACTCATTGCTCCTTGGCTCTGACTCATGCTGAGGACTTTCTTCTAACAGGAAAAGAAAAATCCCGTACCCTAAACAGAAACCCTGCCAATTACCCAGTGGAATAACTCCTGATGGTATCACGCCACCCAAGACATTTCTGCTCAGTGGCTTTCTTCCCACTTTCTATCAGGCTTTTCCCTGCGTCTTTTAAATAATCATTGCAATTTAGTCCTTAGCTTTTCTTGTTTGGATCTTTTATGTGTTCCTTACAACATAAAATTATTTACTGCACTTTTATCAGCCATTCATCAAACTGTATTATAACCAGGCACTTGCCAACTTATTATACTATTTCTCAAAGTGTGGTCATGGATCTTGAACATCAATCAGAGTTAACCCGTATCATTGGGTTAAATATGCAAATATGTGGGTCTCATAAGAAGCACTAACTTTTTGGTAACCTCTTTCTTAACTAGTAATCCAGAGGATTTTTTTAAGATTCAACAAAGTTTGAGAAGTACTGAGTACTAAATTCCTCTATATCAAGCACTGTGCTGGACATTGGAAATTTAAAAGTAAAGCCAGCATCATCTTGAATGGAAAGACTTTTTTTGATAAACAGAAATTCAACTACTGCCAATCTTCTTCTTGCAAAATGGTTTGAAGGTCAGAGCAATTTGAATTAGGTATATTTAACTTTGATTTTAGGATCTGCAACAGAGTAGATATGCAACCAAATATTATTTAGAATTGAAATCTATGTGTTAGGATCTTAGCCTACAGATCACTTGTAAGCAGCTTCTTTACATTTTATGTGTGTCAAAATTATTTGCTATCATTAATACTTTCTAAATTTGAGGTAATTTAAATTGAATTAGAATTTTGAATAAGGATAACAAATGTTTTCATTTCCCTTAATTTCTTACATCATCATGCAAACATTTCTCTTACTGTGAAAGACTAAATTGTCTTAATGAGCATGCGATTATAATGACTATTAGTAATTATAATGACTATTTAGTCACAGTTCTTGCTCTAAGTTAAGTTTTAAAGATATTTTAAAACCACGTGAAATAATTAAAGAAGTTACTCAGACGAACAACAAAATCTTTAGAAGTCTTAAAATTAATTTTTAAGCCCCAGATGTATGAGTGACAGGCCAACAGAATCCTACTGAAGATCACTGAGCCCAAAACAAAGGTATTCCTGGCAGACAGATTGGAAGGGACAGACAAATGCGACATCAATGATAACCAAGGAATTAGAAAAAAAACCAAGATTAACAAATCTTATTTTATTTTGGAAAGTTAGATTCAGTAGTAACCCATGAAATGACAGGCTGAGCAACTGTGTTTTATTTACAGGAAGTAGTGAGCTTCTCCATGAGACATTAAAATAAAAATAAAATAAAATATAAATTATAAAAAGATAGAAGCTAGTTGAAGTATCCTGCTTAAAGGTGATATGACCAGATAAAGAATGAAATTTCCAAATTCACATCAGCAGCATATTTGGTAATGCCATCCATACACAGAGGAAAAATCAGATTATGAGCTTCTAAAAATAAAAGATAAACTCTAAGAAGAGACATTTGGATAGTAGTTTGAAACAGTGGAAATATTTTCTAATAACTCTAAATATTTACCATAGTTCTGAGTGTAATGTTATTAAAATCACATTTTATACCAGGGAAGTTCAAGTCTTGTAACTTTTTACTATTAGAATTTAACAATTATGAGGAAGGCTAAGATTTTTGCCCTGTCATAAATAATTATTTACTTTTTGTACCTGGCCATAAATGTAGACTTTTTTTAACCAATTGTTTTCAATAAGAAAATGACATCATTCCTTTAAGTAACTTTTCCTCTCCACCACAAATCACTTTTATAAACAAAAACATATAGTTTGATAATTGAGATTTAGGTCTTTGATTTCAGGCTTGCTGTGAGTCCTGCATTTATTACTTGCTAGAAGTGAGGCTTGAAGTTATCTGACTGTTCTACACATTACTTCGTTTGTACTACATGCAAAAAATAGGCCCTACAACATAGTTAAGACAATTTAATTAAAATATCAACTGAAAAGTGCTATTCACAAAAGAACCCCTCAGTAATAATATCAATTCTTAGGAGCACATTCAATTAGCCTGCCAGTTTTCAGAAAAACAAAAAATACACATATATTTGGAAGTTTCTTTTTTTTCTCTTAGATTCATTCATTTAACTGAATCTGTTCCCATAATAGCGTATAGATCTTGTCAGATCCCTTGAAATCTAGATTTGAACACTGGTCTAAAGTCCTGTGACTCCCGATTGATATAATTTTCTAATGTTCTTTTGAAGTCTATTAACACCAAAAGTCTGTAGCTGAGGATCAACAATTATCATGTTTTTAGTTTCTCCTTTTATACTGTAGCTTAAATAGCCATTAGGTTTTTTACGAGCATCGATCTAATAGTTAATAACTACTCCTTACTAGTTTTAGTAGTTCATTTATGTTCTTTATGCACTATTTCAGAGACTAAGAAAAGCTGGAGATCTAACGTCTCATAAGGAGATGTGCAAGAAGGAGCTGAACAATGACACACTATGGAAAAGAAAACTTGTTAAAACAGGGATTTTTTATAAAAATTTTTATCTATGTTACATTTTAGTCTTAAAATTATATATACTAATTGCAAATTAATCACTGACTAAAACCTGCATTTCTAAATGTCTGCACACTTTTGAAACATGGGGAATAGGGAAATTAGCGTGAAAACCGAGATGACTAAAGAGTTAAAGTGAACAGAAGAAAAAAATATGCGTGAAAGCTTGCTGTACGTAATTTATTTAAGAACAACTCAAAGAATTAGATGGCTTGCAGTGGTTTTAGGACGGTTCTGGTAAAAGTGAGAGGTCATGACCATATAACAAAAATCCTGAGAACATGCCTAGATGAATACTCACTCATAAATGATAAACACCCATGTTCACAGGCAAATGTTTTTAAATAGTCAGTAAGTAACAATGGGAAAACAACAAACACCACAACCACATAGAAGGCATTTACCTTAGTGGATTGTAGGCATCAGCCAATGGTAAGCTCTAAGTAATGTCCTGCACTTCTGGGGATGTGTGAGTATGCTAAGTTTGTTAAAGACCGAATCCTACTATGTTGCCCTCAGTAGAGTTTGTTAAAGACCAAATCTTACTATGTTGCCCTCAGTAGAGTGCCGTGGCTTCATAGCTCTAAGTCCTGGGCTCAAATGATCCTCTTGCCTCAGCCTCCCAAGTAACTCCCAACCTCCAGCAATGCACCTATCTTGGCCTCCCAGAGTGCTGGGATTACAGGCGTGAGCCACCACGCCCAGCCTACTATGAAACATTCTTATCTTAGAACTTACTAGTGGAAACTGCAAAAGCTTTTCACATTTGTGTTAGTACAATCGATACTCTTAAACACACTAGCAGTAGACAGCATTTACATACACCGTTTTCTGTTACCTTTTATAAATACATTGGTTTCAGGAAGCCTAGGTCCATGAAATAGAAGCATTTCCTAGCGAAACAGCATTGATTAGCAGAATGACTTTGTAAAATATTTAGCTATGGCCTTAGTGACTCTGCTTGAATCCCTATGAAAGCCCTTAGCAGTTGTGCCCAGAAACTGACTTTGCCATATTAAAAGACTGTTGCTCTTGTTCGTCATTTGTTTTACATTTATATGAGTTGTGCATGTTTACATTACACATATAGAAACATACACACAAGTGAAAACGAATGTTAGACTGACTCCACTGAGTACCCATTTGATCTATATTCTTAGTGTCCCCAGTGTCATAAATTGAACAAAATTATATGTTACAAGTGCGAATGCTACATCATATGCCATCTCCTTTTTAAAGGCACAAGCACTACACACCTTTAAGTTCTAAAGGATAAGCTTCCTTACCTACTTTTCCTTTGTGACACTCATACATTATGTAAAAACAAAGCAAAACATAGTGAGCTTCTGCCTTGTGTAACTCAAGGAATTTTTCCTTTCATTCTCCTGTGTACTGCACCACACCCATCAACTACTAACAGACTCCTAATATCAAGCTTTATATTCCTCTGGGCCATGTGCACTTACACTAGGAAATCCTTTAATGAACTTGGTTTCTAGAAGAAAATTTACTAATTTCCCTTTGATTACAGCTATCTATTAAAAACAATTTGTATGATTTTGGGGGGTTTACATGCAGTATTTTCCCCTAGAGGGTCTAGGGAGAGAGAGAAAAGAGAATTTCTGAGAATAATTCTGTTTGGTTATAAATTATGTTTAAACTTGCATCTATAAAATAATATGCTGAAAAGTACAATTACTTTGAAGTATGATATTCTCATTTCTTTCACACCAATTTGAATTAATTGTAGAATTCAGAAAAACAATGAATCGATTGCAAGAATTAAATTACTAGAGTTAGTATGAGTCTTAAATATGAAGATTTACCACTAGGATAAACAGTTTTTATGAGCACGTATTTGTATGTATAGGAAAAATATTATTTACATGTATTATTTATCACAATTGGAATTGTATTTTAAATGTTTTCTCAGTGATAGATAAAATAAATTTTCTGATAGGCATAATGATAAAAGAATGGAATTTGCTACTTTAGGTAATACCCTATTATCTTATGTACTTTCTTAGAAAATTTAAATAATATTGGACCCATTATACACTCCCCTGTCCATATTATTATTATTATTGTTTTTACTGATGAGCCTCAAAATACTACATTCCTATAGTATTACACTGTATTTACCTCTTCTACAGATGATTTGCAAAGTATTATTTCTACTTTTTGTAAATTCTGGAAATGCTTCTATGAATATTTTAGTTTGTGTATTGTTGGGTACATTTGTGTGAATTTTTTAAGTTATATGTCTAAGAGTGCATTTTCTGGATCACAATGTATGAATATATCTACTTCATTGGCTATTGCCAAACACTAAAATGTATTAGAATTCTAACTGTTTTCCATCCTTACTTATGCTAGGTATAGTCAGGTTTTAATGTGCATTAACCTTAATTAATAAATTAATCTAAATTAATTTTAATTTGTATTTATTGATTGCTTATATGACTGGGTACCATTTGATTTTCTTTTTTGCAAAATTCCTTTTAATAACTTTTGCTCTTCTTTTTAACAGCAATCTGCTTGCTCGGCAGTGTGTGAGGAGTCTCTCTACAGTCTGTTTGAAAGCCCCTTCTGGCTTTGGATATTACTTCTCTGGTTTATGTCTCACTTTTCTCATGTTCTTTTGAAAAATAGACTACACCATTGTCAAAAGTGACAATTATTTCTTTAAATTGTTTTTTACCCTGATGGCATAAAAAAATCTTTACTGCTTTAAATTTTTGGTTTGGCCCTATGATTCTCCTGGAGCTGATTATTATATATGATATGAAATAAGGAGTTTATTTCATTTTAATTTACTTTTTATTTATTTTTTACATATACATGTGTTTATCAGGTTTCCCCTTTTTGCCTTCACAGAATTAAAAAGGCTTAAAATTTAATAACAATAACAATGTTTAAGATAAGGACTAGAAACCAAAACCTCGTAAAGAATAAACGAAGATAAATACATTCAGAAAAGAAATCAGACGATTGCTGCATCAAAATATTAAGCAATAATAATAATAATAATGGAAAGAAAGTAACATTCACATTGTCAGATAAGAGTATGTCTATTATTGAATGCTTTAACTCTGAGGCTCCATATGGAATCATCAGTTAACTTCTTATTTTTTTTTCCAAAGTCTCAAAAAATTATGTTTGTAATTTCCCCTTTATAATAATATATTTTCTCCAATTTTAATATCAGGTGTATCCAGATTAAGTAGAATGATTTTGAAGTATTTCTTCTTTTTCTCTTGTCTATAAGATTTGGCATGATCTTTTTTTTGAAAGTATCTTTTACTTTTATTTATAAATATTAGTTGTCTATTTTTTGAGACTTTACTTTTTTCTTTAATGTGGGTATCAATTGCATCTATTTTTCAGAAAATCTGTTTGTTGACCAAATGCTCTGCCTTGCTGCATGTCAAAGATCAATTGCCTGTATATAATCTGTGGATTTACTTCTGGTTCTCTCGTGTTTTTCCATTGGGCTATTTCTATATTTATTTTCAGTATTTTCTTTATATTTAAATGTAATTTCTTATTTTTTTTAATTGAGAAAGATTAGAAAAAGCATAGAGGATGAAAACGTCCTCACCAATAATCACTCTTAATATTGGACATACAAGGTGTGACAATTAAGTTCATGAACTCACTCTTAAAAAGTGCTACATACCTCACTGCTGAATATCACCCCAATCATCTTTAATGTACTCTTCTGAGGTAGTTATGCACCCACTCTAGCACCTCGTCCACCCTTTAAAGCAATTCTGGAATTCTTTCTTAAATGACCATTAGTGCTGTCTTTGTACAGCACACAAAAACACCCAACAATACTGAATGCCCGTCAGCAAGACACTGTTACATGTTGACAAGAAAACTCTTGTCAGGACTGATATGCCAAGGTTATGGAACCTTACCAAGTTGTTTATACAGTGCTGCCGACATAAGTGCATGTTGGCAAGATTGCAAACTTAATTGTCAGGACTCGTATGGCAACTGGTCTAATGATCATTCCAGAAAAAGCATTTCAAACTTACTTTGAAAGGTAGAATAGGCACTGGTATTGGTCCAAAGCTTCCCAAGGGGAGTATTTCAAAGGCGAATGATATTCAGTGACAAGGTATGTAGCACTTTTTCCAGGATGAGTTTGTGAAATTAATTTTCATACCCCGTGTATCTTTTATTTTCTATCCTGTATGTATGCACATTTTTCTCTTATAAAAAGTAAAGCAAAAGCATGTTTTCCATAATTTAATCCGTGTAATTTTCATTTGTCACTATTTTTAAAAATCACAATTTGTAATATCTCTAATGCATTCACAAAGAGGACTGTTGTTTATTAAATAATTCCTAACTAACAGTCTTTTGACTTGCTCTGAAACTTTGATTTTGAGCCTTTTTTAAACATTTTAAGATAAAGATTTTGTTTGATGCAAAAATCAAAGCTCGTACAGTAACATGTCTTACCAAATGTCAGTCATTTCAGTGTGAGACCAACATGGATTTCAGATTCTAAATTCATTGCACTTATCATCTTCTGCCTTCTATAGTAAAGACTAATTATCTTTGTGTTGAAAATTTAGATGTACTAAGTGCCAATCCATAGAAATTAAGTCCCACTCAAAGTCCCACTGGATAAAATTTTCTGTGTTTGTCAATGCAACTTCATGCTCTCTTGCTAAAAATGGACTGATTTACAATTTAAAGCCCACCAGCCTCCCAAACAAAGTGTAACCAATTCATAGCTCAGTGTTAGCTTCCTTACTATCCTTGACTAAACACCTCTAACCATTTTTTGCATGCCTGACATTAAAATCACTGAATAGGTATAATTTACACAACTTTAATTTCCTCCCCTTATTTAATCCATCACAGACTGAGACACTTGATAGTCTCAATGTGAAAAATCTGTAAAATTTGTCAGCTTTATCTCTGATTTACACTATATATTGCTAATAATAAATGTTATTACTGAGCGTATACTTTCATGATCAAAGCAAGTGTATTTTCTGTATTTTTCAGTGTTTTATTTTTATTAGATGAAAACGAAGAACATGAGGTAAGGAAATATACAACAGTTGAAAAATAATTCTAACATATTCTCTAAAAATGAGTGATTTGATGAATTCATAAGAAGTATGGTTGTATCATGCTCTTCTTACAACCACATGTTGGGCTTACCTAGACCTCCTTTACATCCTTTTGTGATTGACTTTACTTGGAAAAACAATACCGACTTCAAACTATCACAATCATGCACAAAACATCTTGTATGTTATTTCAGGCACAAAAACACCTCTTATGGAGGCAAAAAAAAAAAAAAAACAGTAGTAAATGATATCTGAAGACAGCTAAGATTAGGATAAGTGCCAAATTCTGAAGATAAATATTATCAAGTCTATTTAATCAACAAACCCAGAGTTATGCCTATGAGTTAAACTCTATCAGCAGTCACCATGACATAGTAGCTTCAATGTTTACTTTTGCTATTTCTCTGCTTATTCAGATGTACTCAGAGAAGAGGGTGACCATTTATTGATGAAAGTCTTAGTTCTTCAACACGGGATCTAACTCCGAGGAGCTTATGATTGAGTTGGAGAGATGAAAAAAAAAAACACATAAGAAAATATCCCAGTTATCTTGCAGAGAAGATGTTCATGTATTTTTGATAAGAGATTATATCCCATAGAAAGTGTGGAAAAGCCTGAATCAGGCAAAGGTCACAGTGGATGAAGAGAACCAAAATAGGAAAAGATTGAGACAAGCCTGAAAGAATGGGAGTGTTTGTTGCCAAAATTAAGAAAGATGAGACAATTTTTTTTAAAAAAGAAGATATTTCATAAAAATATCAGAATCTTCACCTCTTACTTTGGCCTTCATTCATTATCTACTTCATTCTCTCACCACTGAAAGAAACAAAAGATACTACTTACTTTTTTGCCATTTTTCCAAGTATCTGGAATTTATTTATAAAAAGAAGAATAAAAAAGGCCTATTAGACTCATAACAATGTAGTTTCTAATCATTTTTCCAGACTTCTTTCCTACTATCTTCTCACCTTTTCATTCATTGATTTTATTCATTTATTCAGTGAGTTAGCCTGTGTTTACTTATTCAACACATGTTAGACATTAGCTATGTTTTGGGCCCTACAGCAATATAGGTATAGGCCATGTGTAAGTAAAGTTAAATTCAATCAGAGAAGTCAGATATAACTTATTTCAAACAGCTAATGATTATTTTATTATATGGACACCAAGAAGAAGTAAAAGGATAGATTTAGAATGTCAAAGATTGCTTAGTTCTGCTGAACATAGAATTACCTATTTAATTTTTGATTCATAATCTAGTATGTTTGTTTGTAAACTGTGCTAAGGAATGCACTCAGAAACAAACAGAAATTCTTAGAAGATGAAGATTTTACATAGAATTAAATAACAAGTGTTTCTCAGGTTTGTATGCAAAGATCACCTCAGTATTAGATGCAGTTTTGTTAAAATTTAGATTACGTCTAATGAGAAATCCATAAAAATAAATATAAACTGTTAATCCATTTGAGTTTATGTCTCTAGTTTCATTCACCAAGATTATATTGTGACATTTTCTACCCTAAGAGAAAAAAGAAGAAAGAAAGAAAGAACCATAACGCTCACTTAAAACACCAAATATCAGGGTAAGCATATTTTTATTTTAGCTTTTTAACTATTTCCAAAATAAGGTTGTAAAAGGGTCGCGTTGTTACAGTGAACTATGCTCACACATGGTATTGAGATGAAGGAGACGCTTGTCTTCCAACAAAGAATCCCAGGGTGTCCTACTTCTGAAGACTTATTTATATTTATTAAAGAAAAAGGGCAGAACATGGAATTCAAGTGAAGAATAAAGGCCCCCAGCTATGAATTATTGTGAAAATACTGCCCAATTAGTGCACATCTTACTCAGATCACCTCAAAAAGGAAAATTCTCTATCAAAAAAGTTATTTGACATAGGAAACTGCTTTTATTTCAGAAAAGAGAGGTAGGGAATAGAATAATTTAATTAATCTTTCCTTCCTTCCTCCTTCCCCCCTTCCTTCCTCCTTCCCCCCTTTGTCTTTCCCTCTCTTCCTTCACTCCTTTCTTCTAATTAAGCTCAAATACACGCCCACAAACACTCATGTACACACACACACACCACGGTGGCAAGAGATTCTTTACAGTATGCATTTATTTTGCACTGCTGTTGATGAATGGGAGAAAATAGAATTTTACCTTTCCTGTTTACCTCCCACCCAAATTTTCCACTAATCTGCCTAACCAGAAGGCAAGCAAGACTCTAAGAAATCCTTGTTTAGGAATATTAGCATCCACAGATTCAGAACAAAGCCATTTAAAGTGTACAGTTGTTACATGCTAAGTTGCAGACAGAAGTTGCAACAGTATGAAGGAAATTTGCCCATGAAAGGGATGGAAAAAGTTATTGTGCTGAGGGTACTATTGGCAATTGACAGTAAACTGTGACTTTTGTCCATGAAGCTCCTGCACAGGCTTGGGACTTCTGATGTAGATGTACTTAGACTGTGAAAATCTTAGCAAGAGGCTTGTTCCTTGGAGCCAAAGAAGGCTGGGTTATCATTTGGAGGAGGGATCTGAAAGGCTGACTTCATGTGCTTAAATTGATCTATTGATTATCCAGTTGGGAACATGGAGTATGGATGTTTAGAGTCCTTTATTTTATTTCTATTCAGGCAAAATGAAGTCGGTCTAAATGTTACACTTTAAAGTATAACTCATGAATAAAGTGAGTAAAACTGAATTCCTCCAAATTTTGGGCACTGAGTCTTTAGTGTTAGTTTTCCTGTTATTCAGAAGACTTAGGGATGTGCCTGGTTTTATGCCCAGCACTGTGGAATACATTTCTCTTCTTAGTGGACTTAAATATTGGGTTGCACACATAGATGATCCTGAGATTTCCGACATTTTGAGCTTCGGAAGTCCTCCTTATGAATACAGTGTAATAAATAGAACTGAAACTGTAGAACAGGATAAGAAAAGAAATTAAGTTCAATATGGTCATTTGTATTTGCCATATAATTAATCATAAATAAGTAAAAGGCAACATTCTACAATTTATTTGTCTTTAAGTGAAATTTTTTAAAAGGTGAAAATTACAAGTCCAATGGTATTTAACTTTGAGAATGAATAATGTTGTTACCAACTGGACCAGAAATTTATAATACTAAAATGTAAGTGAGATGATTGGGTAATAGTTGCACTTCAATAAGTGCAACTTTGTCAGAAGCTCAAAATATAAACATTATTAATTAGTTTGGACAAAAGTTTTATTTGAGTTAAAATTCATGCCCCCACTTTGCAATGATGTTTATAATTCTAGGAATGTTTCTTAAATACTAAAATAAACCTTTCTAAGATATGCAACAGTTCATTGATATTACTATTTAAACTACAAAGATTTGTTTCAATTTGTAAAGAACGTTAACTTTTAGAAATTGCATTTGTTACCATACATCCAGTACAGAAAGTTTTATTCGTTTAAATGTAGTAAGAGCATACTTATACTACCGTAAGCTGTAAAGCATATCCATTAGGATTATGGAAATTAACCTAATATTTAAGATCTCAATGGTTTTATATTTATTAATTTCACTTTTATAAATATTATATTAAAACTCTTACTAGTAAAAAAATCAGTTTTTTTTTTCCTCAAAAGTGCTTATATTCCAAGTATTAATTTGGTGGAATTTAATGACCCACACAAGGCAGAATCCTGTATGGGTTTCCTGACAGTAAGCCAAAAAGTAACAAAAATTTGCCCCACCATTAGAGCCTGCACTTTATCTAATCCAATCTTAAAGTGGTTTCCATTACTAAAACTAAGGTGAATTATTGGACTTCCAACGCAGAGGGGAATTTAGTGCATGATGCATCCTCTACTCCAGTGGTTCACAAAGTGTGGCTTCCAGAGCAGCAATACCAGCTCCTGTTGACTTGTTAGAAATGTATGTTACAAAGCCTCCTTCTGGACCTACTAAATCAAAAAGTGATTCTGACTCACATTAGTGCCAGATAACCATTTCTCTACTTCATTTGGCAGATCAGTGCCCTTCTCCATCACTGACAAATGTACTTCTTACATTTCATTACTTTTTCCTCATTTTGTCTTTTTTAAAATCACTCAGAGCCATTCCCATAACCCATGCTGTGATTTCTCGGGACGTGAGGGAATAAAAAGTAGCTTCTCTACAAAAATACCTTTGACTCCACTTCCACCTCCATTTCATAGGGGCAAGGTGACCTCATCAAATATATGCACATAAAAATCTCAAGGATGCAAAACCTATCTAAAGATGTATTTATTTTGCTTAGTTTACAGCCAGGATATGAGATATGTTGTGAGTGATATATGCCAAAAGATCTAGCAATGAAACAAATTCATTTTCCTGAGTGTTTCCATTTGATGCACTTAAAAATCAACAGAGGTAAAGAACAGAAGTGCCTATGTGAGCACATTTCCTCAGTTGCTGATGTTAATGTTTAAGTCATTTCTTCAGAAGAATAATGACAAATGTAAGACTTTAATTGAGTAGACACACAGCTTTTAAAATCATGCAGTTAAAATCCTAAAAAAATATGATTTGTCTTTGAGAAACAAAATAACACACACAGAAAAAGGGAAAAACAAAAAAGGTGTGTAAAAACTGGTGACAAAGTGTGATTTGGCTGGAAAAACTGAACTTGACATAGTATTACGGGATTATTTGTGTGAAAAAAAATGCAAGTTTCATGATGGGAAGAACTTCTTCTCTCTTGTTCAGCCGAGACCTGTGCTTAGCTTTTGAAAAATAACAATTCTTCAATGAATATATGAAACAAACACAAAAGCTGGGAATCAGGGATGGACGCAAATTTTAAACATTTCTTTAGAGGTTCTCAATTTCTTCATCTGCAAAGAAAGGCCAAGACAAATAGTTGCCAGAATACGCAAATGAACAATAGGCAGAACATGTACAAAAGTAAAATTCTGACTCACAATCTGTAGCAACCAGTTCAGAAAACTTAACCATAATCTGTGTGGTAATTAAATTAAGTAGGGATTTAACCAATTTGTAAGGACTTAACCAGCTACTAGCTTCTGTAATTTATGCCTGTCCTTCCACATAAGGACCAACCAGAGAAAGCCAAATATGTTTCGTAGCCAATCACATGCGATGCCTTACTTTAGTTAGCTCACCTCCAGCTTCTCCACGACAACAACTTCCAATCAGGACATATACAAAACCTTTCTTTTTGTTTCCACCTATAAAATTGTTATACTCCCTCCTATAGTACGAATGGGTCTTCCAGAAATTCATGTGCTGAAGCTTTATCCCAAATATGGTGGTATTAAGAGGTGAGGACGTTGGTGGGTGATTATGGCTCCATCCTCATAAATCAGATTAATGTCCTTGTTAAAGAAAGGTACATGGGGAGAAATGGTTATTCTCTTATGCCCCTTCTGCCACCAGGAAAGGTGCCATGCTTGAGGCAAAGAGCAAGTACTCACCAGATGCCAAATCTGTTGGTACCTCAATCTTGTACTTACCAGCCTCCATAATTGTGAAAAATAAGTTTCTGCTGTCTATAAAGTGCCCAGTTCAAGGTATTTTGTTATAGCAGCCTAAAGAGACTGAGATGCTCTTCTATCTGCCTTTGAGTCTCTACCCAGTGGAAGCGACAATGTTGGACTCCCTTGCTAGAACAATTTGTGAATAAATGGGATTTCTGTGTTGTAATTAGAGTGATTTTAATTCAGTTAAAATAGATGAGCAAGTCTTTAATACTTAAAATTCTCTTAGCACCACATTTCTATGAAATGCTAAAAACAAGAACCTTCAGGAAAGAATTTACATCCATTTAAATTCAGTTTTTAAGAGACAGACAATAAGAACCTGACAGCTCTTGAAGGTACTGTGAGAGCCTCTCCAAAAGATACCAGCATGCTGATGGAAGATGTGAAAGAAAGATTGATTTAGTTGCACATGATAATCACAAATTTCAAGTAGAGTTTCTTAACAGGATATTGTCATATATTCCAAATTGGTCTCAAATGATCATTGGTTCTCCAATGAACCAAGGAACCACTTCCAAATCTTCCCTTCCTGCCACCATTATACAGACCAGAACCAGAAAGCTTCAAAGAACTCTTCCAAAGTTGAGGGTACTATTTAATAGAGCCATCATTCCAGAGACATACTGAAAACAAATAATATATAGCCTTACCAGGGATACCCCACAGATGGGCTAATGGGAAGGGCCTGGTAAAGTATGTCCACGCTGGGTAAACAGTAAACAGTCCACAATTGTTTTTAAGTGTTGAAAAGATAATTCCCTTTCTTGAGTAAAAGTTGCTCTAATATTTTTACCTTGCAATGGCAAACCAGGGGAGTGTTAAAAAATACACCTCCAGCATGTGTGTGGGACGATTAGAAGTTTGCTGATCTAAGTTCAAAATAATTTCTGCGGTTACAGTTTGAGGTTTATTATAATTATATATATATGAACTATATATTAGGACACTTTTATCATTTATCATTAACAAAATTGAATTACACATGAAGGTTACCTTAGAGAACTTTCAATTATACACTTGCCCCATTAACATAAGCTCAATTCAACTAATTTCTTTTGAGGTTGAAATCATAATTGTCAAGTCCTTCAAGCGCCAAAAACAGTTGGCAAAAGGATTTAACTATAGAGCTGTCAGTTAATTCAGCCAGTTAATTAAAGAGATAGAAATTATTATCATATTACTAAATATGCGTCAGTTTTGGCCCACCCCCCAAAAAGTCAGTATTGCTAATGCATTTATTTTTCTCACATCCCTCTTCTAAAATTAGGAGAGTTTTTGTCTTTGTTAATCACTGATGGGCTAAAAAGTCCCACTCTGTGATGAGCCAGTCACAAAACTCTAAAGTTCATCACAGTTTTTGATCAAATTAATTGTATCTTTTAAAAGTGAATTTAAGATGATATTTTTCTACACATCATCATAGATTTCTGTTAACTTCAAATGATGGGTTCTTTGAACTTGTAAATTCCTATGTAGGAAATGTTACTTTGGTTATCAATTTGGCTTCATTTTGTCATCAAGCCAAAGAAATAATAGGTAGAGCTTCATAAAATGTTTATCAATACAGACTGCATAGCTTTTTAAAGATTATATATTTAACATATATATTTAACATTAACAAGTCAGGATCTGTTTAGCTGTGTTTAAATAATTCATATTCATAAAACAAATCACAATTGTTGTTCGATACTTGCTGTTTGCTAGGTATTCTTCTGAGTGTTTCATGGGTATTAACTATTTACTCTCGCAGAATAACATTACACTATGAAATTATATCATTTTTTCTTGCACCTTTCACCATTTATAAAAATTGATTCAAGATGGATAAAAGATTTAAACCTAAGGCCTAAAACAATACAAATCCTCAAAAAAGTGTGGGGAAAACACTTGACGATATTGGCCTGAGGAAAGATTTCATGAGGAAGACTTCCATGGCAATTGCGACAATAAATAAATCGGACTTAATTAAACTGAAAAGCTTCTGTACAGATAAGGAGACAACAACCAAATTAAACAGACAACCTTCAGAATGGGAAAATATATTTGCATATTATGAATTAGACAAAGGCTTGATAACTAAGATCTACAGAAAACTCAAATTAATCAATAAAAGAGAACTGACAATCCCAGATATCACTGGGCAAGAGAAATGAATAAAACCTTCTCTAAGGAAGATAGCAAATGGCTAACAAATGTATGAAAACATGCTCATCATTCCTAATCATCAGAGAAATGCAAGTCAAAACCACCCTGAGATATCACCCAACCCCGGAGAGAATGGCCCACATCACAAAAGCTCAAAACTGCAGATGCTGGTGTGGATGTGGAGAGAAAGAAACACTTTTACACTGCTGGTGGGACTGCAAACTAATACAACATTTTTGGAAAGAATCATGGAGAATCCTCAAATAACTCAACATAGACCTTGCATTTGATCCTGCAATCCCATTACTAAGCATCTATCCAAAAGAAAACAAAAATCATCTTATTATTAGGAAATTGGCACTAGGCTGTTTATCACAGCTCAATTTACAATCACCAGAATGTGGGAACAACCTAAGGGTCCACCAACCCAGGAATGGACTAACAAGCCGTGGTATATGTGTACTGTGGAATACTATTCAGCCATTAAAAAGATGGAGACTTTACATCTTTTGTATTAACCTGGATTGAGCTGGAACACATTCTTCTTAGTAAAACATAACAAGAATGGAGAAGCAAGAATCCAATGCAATCAATTCTAACATGAAGACAGTAGATGATCTAATAGAAGGGGTGGGATAGGGGTATGAAGGAGTGGGGAGAGGAGAGGAGGAAGGGGGCTGGGAGTCTCGGTGTATGGCACACCTCTTGGGGGCGAGACAGAATCATAAGAGGGACTTTACTTAACAGATGCAATCAGTGTAACTTAATTTTTTTTTAAATAATTTTATTAAATCATAATTGTGTACATTGGTGCAATCATAGGGCAGAATGTGCTTCATATACAATCAGAAACATTTTGATCGTACTATGAGAGATAGCCTTCATGGCATTTTCTTAATCACTATATAAAGACATTGATACTCTACATTTAATAAGTTTCACCAGTACCCTA
>CAUYRH010038353.1:0-27922 GCA_963574655.1 Perodicticus potto | reverse complement strand
CTCAGGAAGTTTTTCTATTGAGGAGAAGGAACATTTAAGTATCTTCCTAATTACATACTTGAATGTATTTAGTGCACATGATAACTGGTTTTTAGTAAGGTTCACCATTTTTTAAAAGTACTGGTGGCACAGGGAACATATGCCTTTTTAAAATTTGTTTTGTCTTTTTACAATAAACACACTTAGGCATGTATAACAAGTGTAGATTCACACGGCTGCTTCCTTGCCTTGAAATGAAAAAAAAAAAAGTGGATGATTTTACTTTGCTTAGCTCAACCTTTGAAATAGTAACTGTTTGGAACAGCTCCTCCATATAATTTGTTTTTGAACATATCGAGTCCATAGTTGCCAGGTGACTTTAATATAAATTCTTATAATGTATTTGTTAATAAAAATATATTCTTCCAAAAAAATATGGCTTTGAAAATATTCTTTGAATATCTTCATTTTCTCCAGAATTTTCTGCCCATTGCACAGTTTTACAAACTTTTAAAGATTTAGAAATCATATAACATCATTATTTTTATGGCACAATATAAAACACGCATCCTTTTGAATTCCACCAATATCTGAGAATTTATAATATCATTTCAGTATTTTCTTTCCAAGGGAAAGAGTCTCTAGTTTCTGTGCTAACACAAGTAATTATGGTGGCATTTTAACTTTTAACATTATTCTTTCTTAGACCCACTATGCAACAAAAACACGCTTTTGGAAAATATGAGATCTCTTGTGTGCTTATCTAAAAACAGTCATCACTTAAAAGAAAAGCAATCCTTTGGACAGAAGAATTTTAATATGTTTATGATATTAGGAAGCTTACATGATTTAATTTTCCATAATGGCACAAGAATTGCCATTACTGGATTTAACAGGCACCACTTTTAAAAGCAGCAGCTACAGTTATTTAAAAACTCAATTTAAGTACATAATTTAAGTTCAAACTGTTTGGCACTATATTTAAGTGTCTTCCCATCAAGATGCAAAGTATCACACTCTGAAATCAAACTATAAATTTCTCTATTAAAAGAAACATGCTTTTTGTTGAGATACCAACATCCTATGCATTCTGAAATTTTCATTTTTATTTAAAATTAAAATGCTGAGGTTCTATTCTTAGATGGATAATTCTGAAGTATTTTGAGTAAAGTCATCTGGAGCTAAACAAAAAAGCCTGCCATTCACAGCGTGTGCTTCCTGAGAGAAGTCCTGATAAAACAAGGAGTTGAAATGGTGCTGAACTTTCTTCCAAAAGAGGTTCTTTGCACCTTGAGTTCCCAAACACTTTAAAGGAGGGACAAACCCAGTGGGTTTGTGTTTTTAAGGACAGGTCATGAGTACCCTTTGCCATAGTACTGCCTATGATAACTAAATGAACAGATTTCTCTTTTTGTATGTAGGTTGTTTCAACTCCACCCTGCATAACAGTTCCTAAAACACCTGGACTGCCAGAACCAAACAACAAACAGGTACATTTCTTGCACTAGTCTTGGTATGAAAGTCAAATGTGACTTCAAATCTGTCATGGTATTTTTACTTGCTATAAGCTGCTTCAGTACAACCCTGCCACAGTATGACCTTTTCAGTTGCCTAGCTTTTGGCAAAGACGTTTGAAACCCTATGTCACAGAGGGTAAGGTATATCCAGTAGGTTCTTATTCTATTACATGCTTTTGAGTGACCAAATGGCACAACTGCTTGTTTGGATCTGCATTTCAGAAGTAGTGAGGCTGGACGTAAAACCCATAAATTGAGAGAATATCCACTCAAGTGTAACAACCACCCTAATGGAAGAGCTGGGGACAGACTAGTAAAAAAAGCTCAGAGAGGTGGCGATGCCCAATTATTCTTGTCAGAGGATACTTTGCCCAGTATCTAATGGCAAAATGTTGCTTTAATTTTTCTTTACAAGCATTATTTAGAAATGAGCCAAAAGCAGATGCTAGAAATAAAAGTTGAGCTCTCAACTTCTTCAAAATTCCAAAGAATGCCGAAAAATTCCAGTTCAGAACAGCTGCATTTATCTGGAGTGAACTTATGAAAAAACGTTTGTGAAAGCAAAAACTTAATACATTTTAGCCTTGCCATGAATACTAACAAAAAAAGCTCATGATGAATCAGTGCAGTGAGGTTTTAAACTCAATTTCTAGGCTCCGGCAAGAATATCTTTGTGTTTTGACCCTCTTATCAAAGGAAAGGTGGAACACACTTTTCCAGGTGAGACTTGGAGTATACCTTGCTCTGAATGCTCTGGATTCATTATATCTCAAGCATTTACAGTTCTGACAACACATAATCGTGTTGTTACAGTGAAATTATAGAACATTCTTATGGCCCATCTTCTGTATTATCTTGCTTTAGAAAAAATTTTCTGTTCCTCAAGCTACTGAATCAAAACAATGTATGTATTAAGAATAGTTCCCAACCCTCAAAGTTCTCAAGAAGAAAAACATCTCCTAATTTTTTTCTCTTGTTCAAGATAGTCATATACAATATTAAGCTGTGAAGAATTCAGTAAAACTTGATAGTGCATAAACATCATCTGGAATATTTTCTGCCGAGTGAAGCAATGTCTATTCTTTGAAAATCCTAATTCTAGTCATGATCTAACCTGTTGCATACACTCAATAACAGAAAGTAAGGGCAGGTGAACTTGCCGAAAGATAATTTCTGTGTCTTCTGGTTACTGAAGCCAAGTAAGCACTAAATCACACATAAGGCAGATGGAATGAAATACAAAGGACTAAAGACAAGGGGAAGAGAGAAAGTAAAGCTGTTTACAATGCCCAGGTCAGGCTGGTTCTAGAGAGAACAAGGTACCAGAAACAGGCACAGCCTGCGGGATGGTGGAAAGATCATTTTATAGAGTAAATGTATGCCGCTAAGACATAGTTAAAAGGCATTCCCTCAGATACTACACCTATAAAAATGTAAAACACAAAGTAACAGTTTATAGCAATCTACCTGTTGGTGATAAAGCAGAACAAGTGTCCTTCTCATTGCTTAAGTAACTACAGCGGATGCCAGGTAGGAAGACTACATTAGAGAGAACGTGTGGGGCTCTACGGGGATGGCAGAACTGACACTGCAAATTTATGAAAGGGTCACTGAAAACGAGCAAGCAGGTGGTACATGACAAGAGTCTGAGCAATCTGTTAGTAGTTATACAATGGTTGCAATGGAGATTAGAGGTGGCTGTGAGATAGAGAAGATGGATGCTCTTGCCAAAAGGCAGAGCGTGGTAGAAAGCACAGTGTAATAGGTGAAGAACATCTAAATGGCATTTCTGCTTTCAGTCAGAGACTACTCTGCAAACCACAAGAGGAAACAGTTCCTGACAAATTCCTAAAAACAAACAACAGCAACAACAACCAAAAAAAAAAAGGAAAGGAAAAAAGGAATTTCAATCCAGAAAAAAAAGGCTTTCTCTATTTTTTTTTTTTTTTTTATCTATTTGAGGCACATTCCCTAAATCTACAGCAAGTAATAAAAGACTATAGGGTATTTTCTGAAGGAAACAATAAGGATGATATGGTACAGAAGGTTAAAAAAGACAAGTAAATTCTGCTGTTTGAAGAGTAAACAGAAGGCATGCTTAAAAACAAAACAAAACAAAAAAACCCAGGTCTCTTAAAAGAGATTAGATTTTTTTTTCCTTTTGTTACATGTATAAAACTTTCTTGGCCAGAAAAGAAATGCTGGGGACATAGGTTCGACTTTCTAATTTGAGAAGACCATTCTGGTGAATCACCTTCAGTGAACACATGTGTTATTTTACCATTCACCTTGAGTCTTTTAAATGCAATTATTCTGATCGCTTACAAAAAATAACACTTTAAAAGATCGCAGAATCTCTCTCTCTCTCACACACACATACACACACACTCAAAAGTACCAAATCAGGACCGGCAGCTGCAGGGAGATTACATCATAATTCAGCTGTGCCCGGTTTACCACTTCACACTGGCAGCATTCAAGGTTAGAAAAGTGAAATGGCAGCACAATTGGTCAGCAGCTTCTCTTTTTCTGGAATACTTCCAGGTTCTTGAAACAAACAGACAAACAAACAAACAAATGAACACAAAGCTGCAATCACTCTTGCATTGATTTCAGAACAGTAAACTAGGCGGTTTCCTTGGAGAAGCAGAGCCCATCCAGAAGACAGCAGCTGGAAGGCCTCCAGACAGTGACCCTCAACAGCTCTGCAGGGCTAGCTCAGGGGGAAATGAGCCACCAAGGGTGTTCTGCAGAAGATCAGCTCAAACCAGCTGCTGCGACCTCAAGCTGTGTTCAGCTCCGAGGTGTTCTGGCTGGGTGGCAGGTGGGAATCCAGGTTCTCCTTGAGCCTCTCCAGGTCCTGGAAGTATGGGTGAGACAGGGCACTGTAGGCAGATATTCTTTTGGCTGGATTAAATGTCAAACATTTCTGTAATAAAGAAAAAAAAAATGACTAACAGAAAACACATCGACGTAAAATAATGTGCTTATATAGTTATCTATTTACTGTCAGTGTATCACGATGAGAATGAATATTTATTTGGCGGTGCCTGTGGCTCAGCGAGTAGGGCGCTGGCCCCATATACCAAGGGTGGCGGGTTCAAATCTGGCCCTGGCTGAACTGCAAAACAAACAAAAAAAATAGCCGGGCGTTGTGGCAGCCGCCTGTAGTCCCAGCTACTTGGGAAGCTAAGGCAAGAGAATCGCCTAAGCTCAGGAGTTGGAGGTTGCTGTGAGCTGTGTGATGCCACGGCACTCTACCAAGGGTGATAAAGTGAGACTCTGCCTCTACCACACACACACATACACAAAAGAATGAATATTTATTTCAAGGGCCACTAAATAATATATAGACAGTACTCAACTTACATATACATACATGTATATGTCCTTAATGTGTAAACTGCCTCTCACGGTAAGGCAATACCTTTTGTCTACCCAGGATTTTTCTTCAAGCCACCAGGTCTCTAAAAAAATATTTATATATATTTTTTGAGACAGAGCCTCAAGCTGTCACCCGGGTTAGAGTACTGTGACATCACAGCTCACAGCAACCTCCAATTCCTGGGCTCGAGCGAGTTTCCTGCCTCCACCTCCCAAGTAGCTGGGATTATAGGCACCCGCCACAACGCCCGGCCATTTTTTTTTTTTTTTTTGGTTGCAGCCATCATTGTTGTTTGGCGGGCCCGGGCTGGATTTGAACCCGCCAGCTCAGGTGTACATGGCTGGCGCCTTAGCCCGTTGAGCCACATGTGCTGACCCTAAAAATATTTTTATTATTGCAGTATGCATGGAACTTTATCTAGATAGTGTAACTTCTTACTCTGTCCTGAGGCTGCATAACCAAGAGGCAGGAATGCCTTCTAATTCACACCAGGATGCCATGTGGGCTAGCAGGAGCCCACCTGGAGTCCATTAGATTCAATTCAAATTGAATTAGGGTGACAGCTCAAGTGTAGGGATACTAAGATGAAGGGCTGGTCCCTGCACTTAGGAGCTCCTGGTTTGGGCTACTGAGGTACAGGTGAAATGAAGGAGCAGCAGCAATCTCCATTCCCAAATTGTCAAGTCAGTCAGAATGTGTCCCTCATCTCAGTTTCAATTCTATCCCTCACCTAGGTAATCTTGTTCCTTTCATCTTCCTCCTCTCCTTCCATGAACACCTCCTGCTCGGCACCTCGCTCTGGAAGCACTGACATGAGTGAGACCTGCGTCCCAGGGAGCCCGCCAGCAGGAGGGAACCTTCTGAGCTCTTCCATCCTCGTGATGCAGTGTCCACAAAGTGAGCTGGGTGCACGAACCGTCTCTGAACTTCAGTCCTCTGTGCAGTCTAAAGACTTGGCATTACCGTGATTTATGCAGACCTCTTCTACTTGTTCTAGGCTCCTCCTCCCAGTCCTAATCGGGTTCTGACTGGAATAGGGGCCCCTCTTAAATACTCTGTTGACAGCTACTCACTGAGAAAAACAAGTAGAAACACAGTTCTACGTTTAATTTCAGGTGATCCTTGGGTCCCCTGAAGTCTTATTGATCCTGAGATCCTGCTCCCTACAAGGCCATGCATGGCAGCCTCCCTATAGAGTCTTCTGAAAATCAAAATGCAGAAGGGCAAGCAGAGGAAGGAACTTGTCTGTAGAATGGTTCCACTGTCTCTAATAGCAATAAAACATCTCGTGAATATGTTCACGATACAGACCTATCCCTAAAGGATTATGTGGGAGGAAGCCCTATTCCTCACAGCTGTACTGGTGGCTTAAAACTGGGAAGAGGGTGGCAAAAAAGAGAACTTAGGTAAATGTGGGCATGTGTGAGAATCTCAAGTTGGAAGTCTTAGACATTCTGTCCTATAGAAATATTGTTAGAAAATGTGGTTGAGTTCTGTTATTGTTCTACTTTAGGAACAGGGTAGCTGGCTTGAGAATTAATTCAAAATGTGTAATGGTACTGTTTCTGCAAAAAAATTGAATTTGAATGCCAAATAATTGACTTATAAAATGAGCTTTGGAATCATAGTTAAGAGTTGAATACTATGGTAGACTGAATACTTTTAGTGTAAACTCTTTCTTATCTCCCCTCCTCCCATGAAAGGAGAATTCTTTCCTGCATTAAAATTGGTATTGGCCATGGAACTTGCACTGAGTAGTGGAATGTTGTAGAAGTGGCCAGATGCTTCTACCCAGCCCAGGCATTCAGGGGCCCTGTATATTTCTGCTTGACCTCCTGGGAGCATCCACCCTCCATCATGAGAAAAACATGCCTTAGGGAGCTAGTTGCCCCTCTGGTGTGGATTCTGAATGAAAAACATGGGGCAGACCTACACTTGACCCCTGGACTGAAGCAGACAGCAGAGGCTGTACAGTCAGCAAATAAACGATACACTCATTATTTGTTGGGTTCCAGACATCAAGAACAGCCCATTAGGTACATTCTTCTACCTACTGTTCTGGCCTCCAAGTACAGGACATTATGTACAAGGTCAAGTATTATGAGTTTGAGTCTTAAACGGAACAATCTTATTTTCAGTGAGGTATTTTGTATGTGTAAGGCACATTTCATACTAGAAGCATTGCTATATAGTTTCTTTGGAAAAAATCTTGCCAAAGTTGTGACTCTTTAAGAAATGGCACATGACAATGACAAGTTGCTTAAAGTAGCATGAAACTGCTAATAAGGAAACATAATACATCAACACCTTGGCAAGCTGACCACCCAAGGGACCCTAAAGAACTGGTCAATATACAAAAGTGGTCAACATAAGGAACTAGGCCTGCTGCCCTGACACATACGTGAGGTACACGTCTGGCCTGTGACAGTGAGGCCAATTTAGGGACGTGGTCAGGGTATGGAGATGGTCAACTATGGAGATTTTACTGTATTTACTTGTAAAGAAACATAAATCCAAGTGACTCAAGAGGCTTCTAAAGCTGCACTGAAATAAACATTCAACGATGGTGGGTTTAACGAGATTAGGAAGACATTCTGCAATCAAAAGCTACTAGCTGCTACAGTGTACACAGGGAACCTGTGGAGAGACTGGAGCCTCTGCCCGGTGTGACTGTGGCCCACAACACCAGCAGCAGTTGCTGACCTGCTATTTATGCAGTCTGGGCAGGGCATGTCTCTCATCAGCACAGTGCAGACCAGCTCAACAGCACATGAACTTACCAGAAGTAGGTCTTTGCCTAGCTCATCAATATCCGTTACAAACTTCTCAATTGGTTGGGCAGATTTTGAATGAAAAGCTTGCCTGGGAAGGGCAACATCTCTTGGCCAGTCCTCTTCTCCTGGGAGTCCAATTACGCTACAAAAGAACCAAATGGGAACATGAGCACTAGCTGCTTCATAGAAGCTGTTTTCTCACCTAATTCTAGAGAAAGGCAAAATCTAAGGGGCAGGCATGGGGTAGAGAGTCCCAGAAAACCTCCACTTTATCCCTGGCAAGATCTCTCATTGATCTCTGTCCTGGTCAGTATGGTGGCCATAGGGTACAGGGTAATTTTACAGGAGAATTATAAAATTCTGTGCGGAGAGAAGAGTTTGCTCTGGCAGCAGATACTAAATGTAAGAGAAGATGTAGAAATGGAAAATGTGTTGCCAGATGGTGAGCTCTGATTCATTGACAAAGCAGGGCCTACTGTGTTCAAAGGAGACTCACACTGGTATACCTTCCTTTATGCACGACTGCCTTCTCTGTTTTGATCCAACATTCCTATATTCACATGCTTTTATGATGCTTATTCAATGTAGCTTATTAACATATCAATTTGGTTGCATTTTTGGTTAAAAAGTTACTCCTTGAACAGTAATTACACAGGTTAGAATCAGACAGAAAAATGAGGCCAAAACGTATGTTAGATTCTGTTTCATGAAAACACTCTTTTATAAAGAAAGTCTATGGTATTCCAAAGTGAGCAAACAATAAGTTAAATGAATACCATTTATATTTCCTCTGAAAACCATTCTGGGATCAGACATGTGAAAAGAACAGCAAATAGTAAAAAGTGCACAGGCTTTGGAAATAGGCAGACTTGGTTCAAATTCTGAACCTGCAGGTAAGGACAAATTACTTAACAATTGATGATTCTCACCGTCTTTCTGTATACAGAAATTCATACAGATAATTTATAGGCATAATAAGGACCAGTTATGATTTACATAAATTTATATATAGTCGTAATTTACACAAAATACATAGCAGGGCCTGACACTATACTACACAGTCAATATCAATACATTATTCATTATCATAATTAGAAAATGTTATTAATCCAAGACACATAGGGAATATATCACTACCACATTAAAAGTATGAACTGCTCGAGTCCTATTTATGGGTCACTTAAGGTTCTTCAAAAATATTAACAAGTCGGCCAGGCACAGTGGCTCACTCCTGTAATCCTAGCACTCAAGGAGGCCGAGGTGGGTGAATAGCTTGAGCTCGTGAGTTTGAGACTACTACCAGCAAAAGTGAGACTCTGTTACTACTAAAATAGAGAAAACTGAGGCAAGAGGATCACTTGAGCCCAAGAGTTGGGAGGTTGCTGTGAACTATGATGCCATGGCACTCTACCCAGGGGCAACAGCTTGAGACTCTGTCTCAAAAAAAAAAATTAACAGGTCCATGTTCTTATATAATTTATATATCATATAGATTTTTATAGTTTATGTGTAACTGGTAAGTAGACTTGAATAAGGGAAATCAGAGGATGCAAGAATTATTTTTCATCCAGACTCTGGATAACACTGAACTAAAAAAAAAAAATCATCATTTATTGAGTAGACAGGATATATAGCTATTCAAGTACTTGACCAAACTATTTTTTTATTGTTGGGGATTCATTGAGGGTACACAGACCCAGGTTACAATGCTTGCTTTTGTTAGATAATGACCCTCCTGAAATTGTGTCCTGGCCCCTGAAGGTTCAACCAAACTATTTTAATGAGAGTTAGAAATGGTGCTAGCCAGGAAGAGACACCAAGGCCCAGGAAGGGGTATTCTTGTGAATGTATTTCTAGGTTCTGCAAACACATATCAGTAAATGCCCCCAGGATCTGCAGGGCTTTGCTCCCTTCTCCCTCACCTCAACTACACAGTCCAGGCCTCAGATCTCATGTAGGAAGAGCAGCCACTCCTGTCATCACAGCACCTATACCTGGGAGCGTGAAGGGCCCAGACACCACAACGCTGCCCCTGATTAGGCATCCTGAGAGAGCCAGGTTGTTCCATGATGCAGACCAAGACAGACTCACAGACATAGTTTTTGGAACCAATGAATAGAAACCATAACTTGAGCAATATGCAAATTAGTTTAACAGCAAAGTCTGCAACTGTATTAAAAAGAAGAAAACAAAAATACCACTATTAATTATGAAAGGAAATGCCCGCGGTTGTGTTTGGACAGAATGGGACAGAAGACAGGAAGAACAGAAGAACGTTTATTAAAGAGTTTCAAACATTTTCTTTTGCAGCACCTGTAGCTCAGTCAGCAGGGCACCAGCTACATACACCTAGGATGGCAGGTTCAAACCCGGTCCAGGCCTGCTAAGCAACAATGATAAACATTTTCTTTAATTCCTTTTTAGCTTTTAGCCCTTTTAAATTTAATTTTATTTATTTATTTTTCCAGAGACAGGGTCTTTTCTGTTGCCTGGGATACAGTGCAGGGGTAGAATCCTAGCTCACTAAAAGTTTGAACTCTTGGCTCAAATGAACCTCCTGCCTCAGCATCTCCAGTAGTTGGTACTGAATGTGTGTGCCACCATGCTTGTTCAATTTTCTACTTTCTGTAGAGACAGAGTCTCACTATATTGCCCAGGTTGGTTTTGAACTCCTGACCTCAAGTGATCCTCCTGTCTTGGCCTCCTAATGTGCTAGGAATACAGACATGAGTCACTGCACCCAGACTAGCTCTTTTTATATAAATATTTTTGCATATCATCACCAGTCACCTAGAAATTGACTATAACAATTCTTAGAAATAACATAAAATCTTTTTTTTTTTTTTTGAGATAGAGTTTCAAGCTGTTGCCCTCGGTAGAGTGCTGTAGCGTCACAGCTCACAGCAACCTCAAACTCTTGGGCTTAAGTGATTCTCTTGCCTCAGCCTCCCAAGTAGCTGAGTCTACAGGTACCTGGCTATTTTTGTTGTTGTTGCAGTTGTATTGTTGTATTAGCTGGCCTGGGCTGGGTTCGAACCCACAAGCCTTGGTGTATGTGGCTGACACATCTACCCACTGAGCTAGGGGCGCCGCCTAGTATCTTTTTATTTACAGCTTTCAATATAACTATATTGAGTTAAATTTTGCAAATATGCATATAAGTATATCTGTTTGTATGTGTATAAATATGCACATGACTGTTTTTATCTATATATAACTTTAAATCTATTACCTCTGATTCCTGTAAAGACCTCCTAAAACATGTAGGTCAAGTGTATTATTTCCATTTTGTAAGATGGGGAAACAGAATGAGGAATGAAATAAACTGCTAAATTCACTCATAATGAGTTCAGTCACAGAGCCCAGAGTAAACCCATTTCTCCCTATTTCAGAGTCCAATAGTTTATTCCATTTAACTAGGATAGTGCTCTTAAAAATGCTTTAAAAGGTCATGGGCTAAAGCCATTGTTTCACTTTCAAAGTGACTTGCTGTTATTTGAAGGTTTCAATCTTTCTAAACATAGAAACATTCTCTTTATGAGTATGTGAATTTGGCTTTTCTTAAAAAAAAAAAAAAAGTTTCATGTCCAGTATGAATTTTTATGGCCCATATATAAGTGCTGTGAAATTCTGATAGGTCTGTTAAAAAGTGCTTGCATCAAATTCCATTATTTGGACAGCTGAATATAAGCCTTAAAAGTTGACATTTATACTGGAAAGACTGACAGGGCACAAAATCTATAAATGGCAGTGATGGTGGAGAGTGGAATTATTTTTCAAGTACTTTAGCAGTGACACTAGGGTGCAGCATCGTCCCTTTTCTCTAGCACGGTAATGCATTCAGAAGAGAGTGAATTTCTTAATTTCAATGAAACGATGCCAGAAACTATAAAGTAAAATCTAAAGGCCCAAAGCACAGAACTTTATGGCTTCTTTTTTGCTGGCAATTTAGGATTGTTAGGCTTCTGCGAAAAGTGGAACTGGCTTTTCCTTGGAAGCAAGTTAAACATGCTGGTCAAATGTTCCTTCTGGTCCATTTCTCTGGCTTCATGTAGTGAGAAGGGTGCTAACAATGTTAACAAAATTGCAGAGATCCCCGCTGGAGGTGGGCTGGAGGTGGATACAGCTCCTGGGTGGTAGAGTCAGGAAATGAAGACGATGGCCTTCAGTGTCACCAGTATGTCTGACTTCCCAGTTCCCTCTTTAAGATCACATGCAGATATTTGTTCAATGGTCATGGGGAAAAACAGGAGAGTTCACCGGTGAATGATCAAAGAACCTTCCACTTAGAAGCAGGGGTGACACAAAGGCTTTGTGTTGAATTTATTCATTGCACCGGGTGGTCAGCAGTAGCAGCAGTAGCATCAGCTGCCTGGACCTGGTAGATTCCCAGACCAAAAAAACCCCGAAAAACAAAACCACCCAGTAAATTTTCTTCAGACCTTAAAGCCACTGGGTCTGACTCAGCAGTCACACTGGCACTAGCAGAGGTCTACGGGAGCTGATTCCACTCACCAGAAGAACAAAGTCAGGGTCCAGTTTTATGAACTGTTTTAAGCAGTCATGTGCTGGAATATATAATTCTGTTCTTTAGGGGTGCTTTTTTTGCAGCCTTATAGACTTCAAATCTCATAAAAATCACTGAGATTCCTATAAAATGTCACAGACCAGTGATCAGGGCTATTTTTGGTCTAGAACTCCTGTTTTCTTCCTACTCCACCCCAAGTCTAACAGGCTTGGCGGACACACAAATCCAAAAAAGGACGCCATACTGCATGCTTTGTGAGAAGAAATGCCAGCTTCGTTCTAGAACATGAAAGCACACGCACCCTCACATGCGCAAACATGTACACACGGATGAAACAATGCGAATCGCCGAGGAGTTACGGAACAGACTGGCACCAAACAATCTGAGCATGAGAAAGGATCTTACAAAGAATTTAAGTCAGAGTTTCATTTCTCAGATGAAGAGGTTAAGGAAAACAAAGGTTATATAATTAATGATGAATTGCAACAATAACAATAACAGCTAACTTTTTAAAAAAGCACTTATCATCTGCTCGGCACAGCCTTTCACAGTGCTTTTTAAATACCTTTCTCAAGCTTGCGTAGTTATGTAGCCACAGACTTAGAATAAGAACCTAGCATTCTCATTTTTCTATTTTGGTGCTCCAAAGAAAAATGGGATGTGTCACGTACCATTCTCGGCCCAGGAAAACAAAACACAATGCAGACCCAACCTGGATGACCAAGGACACTCAACGGGGACAGGAGGCTCACTGGACAAGGATGGGTTATGAGGCCATCCAGTGTCCCTAACCATGGGTGCATTTGAAATGGCCACAAACAGAGGATGTATCTGAATTAAAGAACTTCAGCTCAGCCAAGAAAAAAAAGAGGAGCAGCAAAAAGATCTATACAAGCAACACGCAGGCTTCTGGAGCAGAGCAGTCAGGCCCCCGTCCTGATGGGCTCTGCGTAAACAGCATTTCCACCACGTCCCCACTCACCACACACATAGTAACACTGTCTGCAGCAGCAGCTTGGGGTAAGAAAGACAAGAGATAAACATATTACATGAATGTCAGAGGAAAGCCACTGTCAATGTTTTATTGCTGCAGATGCTGATGTAAAATTATAGTTATTACTTACTCCAAGATTTTTCCTAGTTGATCAACATCTGAACTTCCACGAAAAAGGGGCCTAAAAGAATAAAGATACATTTTATACAAGGCATTTTCTCAGGTTACATGCAATCATATTTGTCACTGTCATCACTTAACAGGAAGTACAGAATTCTTTATGGGAGGGGAAGAAGTAAAGAATTGAGATAACTTTCTTGCATTTCAAAGTTTTCCTTGCATTTCACTTATGGAAAGGATCTCCCATGGATAGTTGGTGGCATCTGACTCTTATGTCTTGCAATTTTGAGTATCTTATTTTAAGTCATTGTAACAACAATGTTACCATCAAATACAGGTCCATGTTTCAAAGTTCTACTTCATTTCCTGGTAGGGTCAAATACATGGCTGTCCTAAGCTCAAACCATGGCTAAGTGGGGTTCTTTAAAACCCTTCTTGGTGAGATCCTTCTCAGAGCAAGCACCTTTCTACACTACTATTTTGTCAGAGTATTTCCTCCTGGGCCTCTTTCCTTCATCCTGAATGCTGCAGTGAGCCAACTCTGAGCCTATTTTTATGATTACACTACTTTTTCCCTCTCTATATTATAGCAGCTTAACCATTGTAAGTTCTAAATCTCAACTCTGGGCTTCAGCGGCAATTATGTCTTCTCCTGAACATACAACCCTCCTTTATCTACACTGAGCAATTTAACTGCAATTCAACAGGCTCACTCACCTTGTGACATTTCTGGCATTTTTCCCTGACTAGCCCCTTGAGGGGCGGGACCACCTAGGTTTCCCAATAATCCTTGTCCTAGTGTTTTACCATAACAAATGCATAGTTATTAAATATTTTTATTTGATTTTGTATATAGCTACAGTACATTTGTAAATGTTTCCTAACTCCTTGCTCAATGAATGCTATAAATAGGCTTTTTTTTGAGACAGAGTCTAAAGCTGTTGCCCTGGATAGAGTGCCATGCTGTCACAGCTCACAGCAACCTCCAATTCCTGGGCTTAAGCGATTCTCTTGCCTCAGCCTCGCAAGTAGCTGGGACTACAGGCGCCTCCCGCAAGACCCAGCTATTTTTTGGTTGCAGTTGTCATTGTTGTTTGGTGGGCCTGGGCTGGATTCAAACTCACCAGCTCTGGTGTATGTGGCTGGCGCCTTAACTGCTTGAGCTACAGATGCCGAGCCATAAACAGGCATTTTTTTTAACACTTTTTTTCAAGATTCCACACAAATCAAATCATTTGATTATTCCATTGATCAATAACAAAATGATTTTAAATTTGTAGTCCTATTATCAGGGAACATGTTTCTTATTATATTATCAATTTATAAACCCTTAAACTTAACTTTTTTTTTTTTGAGACAGAGTCTTACTTTGTCACCCTTGGTAGAGTGCAATGACATCACAGCTCACAGCAACCTCAAACTCATGGGCTTAAGCGATTCTCTTGCCTCAGCCTCCCAAGTAGCTGGGACTACAGGTGCCCACCACAACACTGGCTATTTTTAGAGACAAGGTCTCTCTCTGGCTCAGGTTGGTCTCAAACCTGTGAACTCAGGCAAGCCACTCGCCTCAGTCTCCCAAGTGCTGGGATTACAGGCATGAACTACCGTGCCCGGCCCAAAATTTACCTTTTAAATATTTTCTATGCACAAAAAAATGAATCATTATATAGGTCAGATATGGAGAATCCTGTAGTCATAGGATTTCAGTGGTTACAAGACACCTTAATATTCCTCAACGATACCTTCTAATCACATTATTATTCCTGAAAATAATTATTTCCAAATACAGTGGGAAAGAATTTACTTATGGCAATGTGATGGGCTGAACTGTGTTCCTCCTCCCCCAAATTCATTATGTTGAAGCCTAATCCCCAGTATCTCAGAATTTGACTGTACAGTAGAACCTCTGTAAGTTGACCACCTAAGCAACTATAACAAACTGGTTAACATATTTAGGTGGTCAACGTAAGGAACTAGGCCTTCTGTACTGATATGGAAATGTGGTACATGTCCATTCTATGTAAATTAGGTCAACTTATGGAGGTACAAGGCCAACCACGTTGTTCCACTGTATTTGGAGATAGGACCTTTAAAGAGGTGATTAAGTTAAAATAAGGCCATTAGGGTGGGCTCTAATCCAATGTCACAAGAGGTCATTTGGGTACACCAGGAGATGTGAAGGGAGCACACACACACACAGAAATGCCCACGTGAGAACACAGTAAGGCAAGCCAGCGAGAGAGGACTGACAAGAAAGCTGTAATCTGCTGACACCTTGATCTTGAACTTTTGGCCTTCAGAAATGTGAGAATATAAATTTTTGTTGTTTAAGACATTTAGCTGGGCATTTTGTTGTGGTAGCCCTACCAAACTTACATAGGCAACTTGCATATCACTAATACAGGGACAGAATCATGAAGGTGGGTTCTAAAAGAAATCTAAATAGGTCATGAAAGATAACAAAGTGAGAAGTGAAACTCCCCCCCCCCCCAAAAGGGCACAGAACTATAACAGCTATAATTTACTGAGCAAGAATGTTGTATCTGGCATAGTGCCAAGTGCCCCAAATATGATCTCACTTAATTCTCACAAAAATCACACAAAAAAGGGAGTTTTATGATCATTTCTACTTTCAGATGAGTAAACTGAATATTGGAAATGTTACATGACTTAACTAAGGGAACAGTGTTCCCCTGCCTCTGTTTTTTCCATTGTCATTAACATTGTTAATTTTTTTTGAGACAGGGTCTCACTCTATTGCCCCAGCAGTGGCATCACCATAGTTCATGGCAACCTCACACTCCTGGGCTCAAAGCAATCCTGTTTCTGCCTCCTGAGTAGCTGGGACTACAGGCACCCACCGCAGGCCCAGCTAATTTTTCTGTTTTTTGTAGGTCCGGGTCTTGTTGCTCAGGCTGGTCTTGAACTCCTGACCTCAAGCAATCCACTTCCCCTCCATTCCCCCCACCTCTGATCTCTTAATCACGTGGATTTTTCAGGATGTTTTTTTGACTGGGGAAAGGAAGATGGGCTGTCCTGGGAGTGAATCTCCCTATATGACCTTAGGAAAGTCTCTTAACTTCTTTGAATTTTAGTTTCATCTTTTGTAAAATGGAAATAATGACACTTACCTCATAGGATCAACTAAGTCAGATTATGAATATATATCATCACCTAATGCCCAGCTTATCGTAGACCTATAATAAGTGGTAACTAAACACACAAACACACACACCTGTGGTGGGACAGCTCTCTTTTTCCTGACCAATATTATACACAGATGATAATGTCAAGTATTGCACATGGTGGAAAAGAAGGGGCTGTTTTTTCACCATGTAGTGAGCTCCTGAATCATACTTAAGCCTGAGGGTCTCCTCTCTGGGGTTATGATGTATTCTCTACACACGTCGTACTTCTTACAGTTTATTAAGAACACAATTTTATCAAGGACGAATGCCAAATTTTCCAATGATTAATTCTCAATCGGCAGTAGGCAGTATCATTTCTTCTTTTGTATGCAATTTTTCAGAAAAGCTCACTCGCCATGTATTAGTCTATCAGGGAGGGGAATTTTTCTCAGGTCAAATTGCACAGGGGAGCAAGTTTCAGGTTATATGTTTTTTTAAGCAAACAACTCAAAGAGCACATAAATATCATTCATAATCTCAATAATGGTGGAAAACAGTATTTAGAAGTAGGTATGTTTTCTCGCAGATGAGAAATGTATACAGATATGTCTGTTATGAAAGGAAATGATTCAGGCATAATGGAAGATGAAAGAGCCATTTAGCTACAATACTTTCATTATACTAAAAAGACAAGGAAGTCATGGGTTACCCTATAGAACACCTTTGTAACCTGCATTTGACCTGCGGCAATGCTTTAGCTGCTAGTTTTCTTGATTTAGTAGAGGAAGTTTCCACGTTCATAAAGGGATCTTTTGAAAAATATTACCCAGGGGAATATCTACTATTTTACACTCACTCCTGTGTGCCATTCTAGAGTTGTTACTTGTTAAATTAGTAACTTTATTTACTAATAAACTTATCACTTTATAATTATCACCTAATCAAATAACCAGATTAAGAAGGACATCGATTAATTGAAAGGGATCTTTTGAAAAATATTACCCAGGGGAATATCTACTATTTTACACTCACTCCTGTGTGCCATTCTAGAGTTGTTACTTGTTAAATTAGGTAAGATTAATTGAATTACTTAGTAAACACTAACTCAGTGATCACCCACTATACATATAGGGTAATCAGTGCTGGGAAGTACCAAAAAATATGTATATTAAATATAAATTATACTTAAAATCATATAATATACGTTCTTTTATATTATGTATATAATACGCATATATAATAGGTACTCAAATTATAAATTTATAACACATTCATAAACATATAACTTTATAAATACTTGTAAGTTTAAATACTCTCACACATACTACCATAATGATCCTTCTCCCACAGAGACAAGATACACAAATGCAAGATCATTAATTAGAGAAATTTATCTCATTTTACCGGTTGGACACAGAAGCCCAGGATAACTATTTTATTTTTACTAGGATGTTAGGAGGGGGTCTGATTAACCTCCTTTTACAGATGAGAAGTAATTTATCTGAGGAAACACAGATGAGTAAGTGGCTAAGCTGGTCTGTCTGACTTCAATGAAGAGTAAAATAGGAGCAGTGTTTTAGAAAGATTAATCTGGCAGGGGCTTCCTGAGTCAATCCGAGGGGACAGAGACTGAGCCAGGAAGGCCACCTGGGAAGTCAGCGTGCAAGTGAGAGGACGAGGGCCTAAACTAGGCGGGACAAGGAAACGGGAAGGGAGGCAAAGACATTAAAGAAAGACGATCCAAGCTTGGGAAAGACTGAATGTGACTGAATGTGGAAGGAGAAATATGATTTTAAGTTTGTGTAGTATCAGTAAAGCAAGTCAGAACGAGGCAGATGGAGGTAAGGAGGTGGGAAGATTAGAAGATCATTAATGCAGTTTTAAACAGGTTCTTTTATCATATAATTATATAAAACATTTAAGTGAAATTTGAGAAGGAATACTGCACAAAAAAGGAGTTGAGCTTACCCAGGCATATAGGTAAGGACAGACTGTGGCAGAAAGGGAATTTAAAAAGAAGTTCTGTCCCTGAGAAAAAGACTAATATGAAAAATTCTCTTCTAGGGAAGGAAGGTGCTCCTCAAGAAACATGAAAACATAGTTCAACATTAAAACTTGTACCTGGATGTTCATAGCAGCATTATTCACAGTAGACAAAAAGTGTTAACAACCCAATGTCCATCAACTAAAAAACTGATAAACAGAGTGTGGTACAGCCACACAGTGGAATATCTTTTAGCCATAAAAATGATACAACATAATGGAAACCATTATGCTCAGTCAGAGAAGGTAGTCACCCAACGCCACATTATTCTATGTCTCCATTAACACAGACTAGCAAATTTATACAGGTACAAAGTAGATCAGTGGTTGCCTAGGTAGGGGACTTGGGGACATGTGTCTGTACAACAGATTGAATGTCTGTGCTCTTGAAAAATTCCTCTGCTGAGATCCTAAGTGCCAAGATGATAGCATTGGGAGGTGGTTGGATTGCCAATGGGATTAGTGTCCTTACAACAGAGATCCCTGAGGGCTCCCTTGCCCCTGTTGCCACTTGAAGACACAGGAAGATCATAGCCATCTACAAAATGGACCCTCAGCGGACAATGACTCTGATCTTGGGACTACCCAGCCTCCAAAACTGTGAGGAACAGATTCCTGCTGGGTATAAGCCCCCCATTCATGGTATTTTGTTATGGCAGCCTGGGATGATGAAGACAGACTACTAATGAGTATGGGGTTTCTTTTTTGGGGGATGAAATATTCTAAAATTGATAGATGATGGTGGCACAACTCTAAACTAAAAACCACTAAAATGTACTATTTATATTAGTGAATTGTATGGCATGTGGATTATATCTCAATAAAGCGACTTTAAAAGGCATTTAAGAAACTGTATTTCCAAATATTATAAATTCAGAAGGATAGTAAAAAGCTAAGAAAAGTGCTTTAGGTCTAAATTAATGAAAGGCTTTAAAAAAGAGAAAGGCTTAAGTACATATTATTAAAGTACTAAAGCAATAAACATGTATTTCACCATATATTTAATCAAGTACCCATCAGAGCCACATGTTCTTCAAGTGCATAATAATAATAGATTATTATGGATTGACTCTTTCCAGATTAGAATTAAATAATAAACCAAAAAAGTCTATGCATGAACAAAGGAACGCTTATAAAACCTTTATCTTATGCTTTACTCTGGATGGTGAAATTAAAAGTGACTTGTTTTCTGCAATTTCCTACTTTTCTGTACTCAGCATTTTATGAACATTTATTACTTTTAAAACTGTGAGAAAAAACTCAGCAATGCTGCCAACTTGCCCTGTACTGTGTTCATACGCTCTGTTGGCCTCACGTCTTCATTCCCTGCTCCTCTATCAGCCCACCTGTACCACTCATTCACCTGTTGGTTTATACACCCAAACTGCAAGCTTGCTGAGGACAGGGCCATCCCTTACTTCATCCTGCAGTCTGTCTAGCACTCGATTTATTCATACGGAAAGCTTATTGCTTTTTCTGAAGCTTTCTCTCCCTTCTTTCCTTCAACATTAGTCCCTCCCATCTCTCAAGCACATGTATTTGCAGAGATAGGAATATATCAATGGGTGTGTACACACTGAGAGCCAAAACTGGATTTTATTTACACTGTTGTATCTGTCATGCTTTAACCAGCCTATAGCATTAGACAATATCTGCCTGCAAAAAAAGGGTTATTTAAAAACTAGGCCTGGCTGATGATTTTTCTCCTATATCCCGAATTTTGCCAAAACCATTACAGAAACAGCTATGGGCGTAAGAGGCATGCGGGATAGGATTTTGCCCTCCTGTGCTTACTTCATCCAGGTATGTAGCTAGGGATGGGCTCTTTGGAAGACAAAGAGAAGTGTTTAGAAAAAGCGTAGAGAAGGCAGAAAAAGAGCAAAGCTTTAAAGAATGTGTGAAGGGGAAAGAGGCCCTTGGAGGAAACCAGCCCAGAAAGGGAGCACGGCTGGTGGGAAAGAGCACTGATGAAAAGAAACATTAAAAGCTCAAGTGATAAAAAGGATGGATTGTGGCAGATAGGAGAATTTAAAATGAAGTTCTGTCCCTGAGACAAAGACTATAATATGAAAAAACCCTTTACGACAAGTTAGTCCCTCCTCTCCACAGAGATGCCAGCATGCTATGAGTCTGATGCTTTCCTTAAAAATAAGTAGCTGAATTAATTTTTCCTTGCTACTAGATCTGAATCATTTATTTCTCCACAGAAGGTTCACATTTACTGGGCTATGAGTAGCTTTCTCAGAGAGACAGAGAAAAGAGAGGGAGAAGGGAGGGAAGGAAACCCCGCCATTTTTCAATTCAACATTGAAAATTAAAACCAAACAAGACCTTACCAAACCACTCGAGATTTCTGAGACATTTTGAGACCCATAAATTAATATATTTGCTGAGTCATCTTTACATATGACTAAAAGAAAACTAAGTGGTCTTGGAGATAAAAAAGTCATTTCTAATCACTTTGACATATACTGAGTAAGTATCTCCTGTAAAAGAATTGTATTTCTGTTCTCCCAGGGCTCTCTGTTCCCGTCTTGACTTGCAATAAATAGCAAAGTACCACAAACTGAGTGGCTTAAACAACAGAAATTTATCTTCTCAGGGTTCTGAAGGCTGGGAAGTCTGGAGATCAGGGTGCCAGCACGGTTAACTCAACAACATGTGGTAACTCGACAACATGTGGTAACTCGACAGCTTTGGATTCTGGTGACAACCAGCTTCCTGGCTTGCAATCACATTGTTGGAGAGAGAGAAATCAAACTCTCAGGCGTCTTTTCTTATGAGGGTACTAGTCCTGGGAGCCCTACCTTCATAACTTCATCTCATTCTAATTAACTCCCAAATGTCCCATCTCCAAATACACATATGGGGGTTAGGACTTCAACATATGAATCCTAGGGGCACACCAACATTAACACCTCCATCCTCGCGTTAATCAACACAACATACCTTTCACTACTTAAATCAGAAAGCAGGGTCAGTATGTTCTTGTTCAGCAAAACAAATACGATTTGTCTCATTCTGGAACAGGACACAAGTATTCATTTTATATACTTCCTCATCATTTTTCTTGACCAATTGCATGTTTGTTACTCTCCCAAAGCTTCCTTTATCTCTTGCTTTCCAATCACCCTGCTCAGGGAGCTCTGAAGGCAGGGAAAGAAATGACCCATATTGAGCACTTTCTAAGGGCCGGGTTCTTCATGCATTATTGCATTTTAATTCTCACTCAAACCCTGAAGTTAGAGGACTTTCAAGTACTGAGTAAGCTTGTAACCGAAAGTAAGTTTAGAACCAGGAAAATAAATCTGAGTCAAACCTAGGAAGCTATAACTCGCAAGGGTAAAGCATTTATTTTGGTATTACTAAGAAATAGGAGGTACGTCAAGGACATGACACCTTTCCATGAAATCACTCCCTCACCACGGGCTTCTCTAACCGTCAGACACCAGGCTCAGTACTCCGGGGAAGACTGTCTTCTGTCTCGACACCATCTCAGGCAAGAGTGATCCCGGTGAGTGTCAGACACAGAAGAGACAATCAGAGATGACCAGGAACGCCTCGCAAAATCAGGGCCGTAGATTAATTAGTCAGACTCTGATCATTAACTGGGTTCAGGGCTTGGCAATGACCTTCACTGCACAGAACGGTGAATTATAGATAACACTCAACCAAATTGGAACCTTCCTGTATCCCATAATAAAATCGTTCTGTCTCACAAATCCTTGCCTCGCTTCATACTGTGCCCTCCTGACAAAGAAAAGCTTTAGCGGGGAGTTTGTTCCCCATGAGTGCAAACCTTAGCACTCTAGATCTTTAATACTTCAATATTATTTGGGTCGGGGAAGGCCCAGAAATAGGCTGACCAACCGGACGAGTCTGCCCAGAATTGTCCCAGTTTTAGCAGTGAAAATCTTGTGTCCTGGGAAACATCTCCATCCCGGGCAAACCAGGACAGTTGTTCACCTTACCCTGGAGGCTCAGAACAAGAGATTATGGAAAAAGGCATTATTTAAAAACAAAAAAAAGAGAGCAAAGTTCTTTGTTAACTTTAGTGGGGTGTGTTGTCTTAAAAAGTCAGATGAGCAGCTCTCAAAATAACAGTAACACAGGAGGTCTGGAATAGTAAAAACAAAAGTGGTCCAGATGGACAGGTTTCATTCTCTTTTTTCCTAACAGCTCACTGCTACTGTGTAATAAATAAGGAACTGGACTGGGGGAGCTCCCTCCTCACACCACAATTCAAGATGTCATTTCTCTCTTTCAGTAAATGGCTTGATAAAAATACAGTCTATGCATCTTGCTTCTTTTGCAGGGAAGAGCAGTGCCTATGGCTTAGTCACCAAGTCTGACCTAACAGCCTGAGGGAAGGACCGGATCTCCGGAGGCAGCCACCAAGGGAGAGGCCCTGGGGTTGAGACGAAGAATTCATCTTGTCCACTCTGGCTGATCAGCAGTGACAGGCTGTGAACTGCACTGAGAATGATTCTGAGGGCTACCTACATGTAACAGGAGAGAGCGCTGAGATTACCTGGCACTGCACACCACTGAAAACAAAGAGCTGAGTGAGTCCCGTTTGCTTTCTCCGATAGGCTGACTTCCAAGCAATACACAAGGAATAAAAGTTAGAAAATGCAAAAAATAAGTCCACTGAATGGAGACATCTTTCAATAGCAAATACTACATATATTACTGGTAACCAAAATGCGACTTTCAAAAACTTTTTACTTTTAATCTTGGAATCCATTGGTCTTGTCTGTGACACAATACTTTTTGCCAATGGGAGTCGCAGTGTGTATATCTTTGAGTATTATGTGACCAACTTTATCCTCATACATATACACTTTCTCCTGCAAAAACTCTTAATGCTGACATCAGCTAGCTGTTAGCAAAATGACATCCTTCCAAGGGTGAAGGTTTTAATGTCAAGTTTGCAGGGAACACCATAAGCACTAGACATTTTCTGAAAAAGAAATGTCTCTTGGCTGAAGTCGCTCATTGAAAAAAAAGAACCTTTCCTCAAAATGGAACCAAAAGTATCACTCATAGAGTATTACAAATGATCTAAAAATATCCTCAAATTGGATTCAATCGTTGGTTAAAAATATCCCAAAAAGTGGAAGACTAATTTTCTCATTTTTTCCTTAAAAATTTTTTAATAGTGTTAGCATAAAAAATATGGGTGCTGGCCCTTGAATATCAGTAATGCTGTCTACATTCCTCTAGTATTGAGAGATTAGTGTAGTGATCAATCAACAAAAGTTAGGATTTATTTTATCAGGTTAAAATCTTACTGATCCAAGAGCCAGCTTAATTTTTTCAAAAGGTTTATTTACTTTTTTAATATTTTTACTTCACTATACATTTACTTCATTTATATTTTTACTTACGGAAGGGCACTTAAACATAATGAATTATTTTGCTGATTACACAATATATAGGCAAGGTAGAAAATCTAGAAGATAGAGAGGAGTAAATAGATGTAAAAAGAATAACACACAGTATCATTTCCATTCTTCTATCTTTTTATACACAAATGGGCACGATGGTATCTCTAAAGATCTGTTCTTTTTCAAACACGCTTGGTGTCCCTATACCGCAAAGCAAGATCTGAATCCTGGCTGTGAAGTTTCTGGTTCTGCACAAGAACCAAGAGACAAGTACTTGGCAGTCATTACAAAGTTGTGACTGAACACAACCCAGGCCTCTATGAAGAATCATGGACATGTTAAAAAAAGTATTTGTACACACTTTTCCACCTATCATTTTAGAGTTTACACGTATATCTCAAGACAGAGAATAGTAGTAACTTTTTTCTTTATGAATGGTAAAGACAACTGGTATCCTGTATGAATATAATATTCCTCTCCAGCACATTTTGAGTAGAATCCAATAGTGTGTGATAACTCAACAATTTAGTACAGGAAACAAAGTGTGCAACATTCCTCAGAAATTTCACGGACTATCTAGACAGAACAGACCCTGTTTGAATAGGATATTTTTCAGTAATATTTGAAGAATGTAATTTTTCATGATGAACACGTTGGGTCTGTGGCAGATGCAAATTGAGATATGAATAAAACACAAATAAATGATTCAGACTCTTTGCTGTGCTTCCATAGAACTTATTTCTGCATGGATCAAACAAAGGAAAATTGCTGTTTGACAACAGTGGATGACTCATCAGAGGAAGTGCTTACCATATGAATGTGCTTGTTGAAATAAAGCTGGTTAACAAAGCCAGTTTTTTTTCTCCCTGTGGGCAGCTGAGGGTTTCATTTTAGGAAATGGAAGTGTCAATGTGGACAAACTGTCCTGAAGTATTTATATACTGTGTAGAATATAATGTGTGGTTTCCTTAAACTGCCTTTGAACAAAGAATACGTGTGTGAATGGAAAGTAAGATCTGAATTTCTTTCACTCTCTTGTGTCATCTGAACTGTATTCTGGCTATAAAATCCATTTAGCACTGTCATATGTACATAATGTAAAAAGAAAGTAATGTAGCTATACTGGAGTGTGCTGGTGGCTTCCCCATGAATTTTAAGAGCTCTTTATTCATTAAGGACATTATAGTGTTGTCATATTTATTGCAAACATTTTCTCCAAGATTACCATGAGTTTTTTACTTTGTAGTGGTTTTACTTTTTGATGACAAAAGTTTTGCCTGTGGCTCAAAGGAGTGGGGCGCCGGCCCCATAATACCAGAGATGGCGGGTTCAAACCCGGCCCCGGCCAAAAACTGCAAAAAAAAAAAAAAAAAAAAAGTTTTCAAGTTTTGCACAAAGGAGTCTACTTTTTAATGCTTTGAAAAATCTCCATTTTAGGGTCATACTATTTCCTGTAAGTTTATTATTTTATGGTTTCATTTTTAATATTTAACACGTTGACCCACCTGTCATTTGTTCTGTGGTAAAGAATAAGAAGCAGTGAATCAGATTACCATTTCTCTCCCAACAAATCAAGCAGTTACCCTGTCTCATTTGTTGACCATACCATTCTGTCCTCCCAGATCTGCGACTTATGATAAACTGCATTACTTCCCAACTTGGGCTCTTGAGTCTGGCTCTCTATTCCTTTCCATCAATGTCTGTCCCGTGTGCAGGACTACACTGTTTCTGCTATTGTAGCTACACAGTATATTTTAGTGCTCTGTAGTAGAAGTTTCCTTTATAACTTAAAAAAAAATCTTATAAAGCAAAAAATTCTTGGGTGTTTTCACTAATTTAACTCTTCCAAATGTATTTTAGAAAATCCCCCTGGGATTCTGACTAAAGCTGCATAAGCCCATAAATAAATTTGGAAAGATTTTATAACCTTAGTATTATTCAACCTTCGCCGTCAAGATAATAGGATATCTTTCTGATACTCAAATATTCTCTACATCTGTGTGTCTCTACATTTATGTTTCTTGATCAAAGTATTATGGTTTTCTTCATATCGGACCCCACACATTTTGTTTACTTTAGTCCACAATGGAGAGAATGGGACGGAGCTGCTACAGATCTGGAGAAACTTACTGTTCACTCTTTTATCTTTGATCATGATCCTGATTGTTCTCCTGAACCATGGATTATTTTAGAACTGAAAAGCAGAAGCAAAAGGAAACGAGGGACATGTGGGGGATGTTTGTTTTATATTCATAGTGAGAAGACTCTACACCTCCCAGGAGGGCTCTAAAGGTTAGAAAACATGTAATCAATAGCACCAAGGGTTAGTAAAAATGAGAATTAATGTGTTAGTAAGTGCTCAGAGGGATGACTCATTGCACTGGCTCATCCTTGGGAAACCACCTACTAAGCAGAATTTAGCAGTTAAGGTGTTATTTTTGGTACATGATTTATTGCGACTTCCTCTGGGGTCGGGGGGAGGCAAATCCTAGCTCCCTAAAACACACAAAAACATTCATCCTTGTGGATCAGCCTGTCAGGTAACAGTGCTATTTCTAGAACAGAGCAGGGTTGTGTCCCCTGCAGAGATTTCTTTAGAACAAGACAGAAACACTTGGTCATATGTAATGGAAAGGAAGATAAAGCCAGAGACTGGAGACTCAGCTCCTATTGCTGGCTCTGTAACTGATTAACAGATGCCCGCGTGCAGGCAGGCCACTTAACCTCTGGTCATCTGTTAAAAACCAGATATCACAACTTCTGGGCTATTCTATATCACAGAGGAAAAGAATATAAAAATAATAAACCATGTGAATGAAGCAATTAGAACTGATGAGAAGTTAAATTAGCCTGCTCAGTAAAAGTAACGTTACCAATCAAGTAGCAAACAGAACGAACTCTCGCTTGTTCTGAGCTTACTCGTTTTGCTTAATACCACACTACTTCTTCCTTTTCTCCAGTTAAATCGGTGGCTTCTTTTCCTTGTTTCATTATGACTAAATATGCAAGGAAAATTCAGCACTGTTGTTTGAGTCCTATCTTGGTACTAAATCTCTAGATTTAATTTCCAGGAAATTCAGCTGTGCTATTTACAAAGACCACTAAGAAAAGTTTAAAAATGATATGGTTAGAAAAAATGAAGAACATGGAGGTAATAGAGTTTCCTTATTTGGGGTCCATGGTAGTAAAGCTAATTAGTTCAAGCCTTCCCTTCCCCCTTTCACCTGCCCTTGAATATGCTCTTTTCCTTATTACTGATGAAGACCCTGAAGTCTTGAGAAATTAAATGACTAACTCTAGGTTTGATATTTTATTCATTTATATGTTCATTCATTCATTTCTTTATAAGGAGAGTGTCTGATGTTCTGGATGTTAGGAATATAGCAGTAAATGAAATAAACTCCCTCTCTCTGAATGCAATAATAAATTGTTGTTAGAACGTGTATTTCTTTTTTCTTTTCTTTTTTTTGTATCTCATTACGTCACCCTCGCTAGAGTGTTGTGGTGTGACAGCTCACAGCAACCTCAAACTCTTGGGCTTACAAGATTCTTGGCTCAGCCTCCCAAGTAGCTGGGACCACGGGCGCCTGCCACAACCCCTGGGTATTTTTTATTGCAGTTGCCATTGTTGTTTTAGCTGGCTCGTGCCAGGTTCGAACCCACCAGCCTTGGTGTATGTGGCTGGTATCATAACCATGTGCTACAGACGCCGAGCCAGAACGTGTACTTCCTTGATTAGTAGTGAGTTTGAATATTTGTATTCGTATCTTTACTTACTAACTTACTAGTGGCAATACTTCTGTGAATCTCTACTGCTCAGTTTCTAACGCTGCCAGGTGATTTGGCTTAATGCAATGGGATAAAAACAATAGGTAATACTCATTTTCTTAATCTTTAAGACTCTGAAGCACAGAACTTTACTGTTCTTTTTTTTTTTTTTTTTTTTTGAGACAGAGCCTCAAGCTGTCACCCTGGATAGAGTGCTGTGGCATCACAGCTCACAGCAACCTCCAATTCCTGGGCTCAAGCGAGTCTCCTGCCTCCGCCTCCCAAGTAGCTGGGAC
>CAUYRH010038345.1:0-35134 GCA_963574655.1 Perodicticus potto | reverse complement strand
CTAGCTTGAAAGGTTTGATCAGAGAGATCTGCAGTTATTCTAATATTCTTCCCCTTGTAGGTAATGGATTTCTTACATCTGGCTGCTTTCAGAATTTCCTCTTTCATATTAACTTTTGTGAACTTAATTATGATGTGCCTGGACGATGTCTTATTTGGGTTGGGTCACGCTGGGTCCTGAAACTGTCTGCTATCTGAATTTCAGAATCTCTTGGCATGTCTGGAAAGTTATCTTTCATAATCTCATAAAGAAGATACTCTGTGCCTCGTGATGCCACTTCATCATTTTCAGGTATCCCTATAAGCTGAATATTGGTTTTCTTTGAGTTATCCCAGAGCTGTCTGAGAGAATGATCCGTTTTTGCCTTCCATTTCTCTATCTCTTTGAGCATTTGGGAGTGTTCGAAGTCTTTGCCTTAAGTTTCAGAAATCCTTTCTTCTGCTTGCTCCATTCTGTTACTGAGGGATTCTACTGTGTTTCTCAGATCTTTGAGGGCTACAACTTCTTTTCTCGATGTGTCAATATGTTTGGTCATTTTCTCTTTGAACTCGTCCAGTTCTTGAGACATCTTTTGGGTCATCTTTTGGATTACTGCTTGAAATTCTAATTCCATCTTTTCCTCCATTGCGCTGATCTTAGTTGCTATCCAGACTCTGAATTCAACTTCTGACATCTCAGCCATTTGCTTATGGAAGGGGTCTTGTGCTTCATCTACCTTGTCATTCCTTGGGGGAGTTGATCTACTCTGGTTATTCATATTGCCAGAGTTTTTCTGTTGATTCCGCCTCATGATTATTTTTCATTGTTGCCTATGACCGTCCTCAGAGTTGGGGAGGTGTCTCTCCCAGATCAGACCCTGGCAGAATCACTCTGTTGTTACTGTATCTTTGTAGGGAGTGACCCTGTGTTTCTAATGATTTCTCAGACCCTGCAGTGTGAAGAGCTTAAATCCTCCTCAGCCCGCTTAGGAGACACTTTAAATTGCTAACTTGGGCTAGGCAGAAGCTTTCCCAGGAAAGCGCTGTGGCTGGGATCACTCCTTAAGTGGCTATCCACTTACCCAGTGTGCCAAAACTGGTCTCACCCTATGCTCTTGAGAGCTAAGGCTGTGAGGCATCTCAGTCCCCACCTTTAGTCTGCTCAGTCACTAGATTACTCGCTCCAGCCCGATGCCTGTTCTGTGACCCTGAGGGTGGAGCTTGCCAGGGCAGTTCTCCCACAATGGCTCCCCTAGCCCACCACCAAACACTGGCAGCTCTGTGTGGCTCGGTGGCCCATTCTGGGGCCCCAGACAACACTCAGAAACCCCCGCACTCCTGCCCACGTTCTCCCAAGGCAGTTCAACCAAGTGCCAAGTCCAAAAGAAACCCAAACAGCTCACAGGCAAGGCCTTTCCAGCCTGCAGTCCCACAGTTGCCCCACCCACAGCTGCCGACAAGATCAGACTGAATGAACAGATGCAACCACTAGCCCAATCTCCGCCACTTTTGCCTTCCTCAGGGTGTCCAGAAGCCTCACACTGTCTCCCTGTGTCCCCAAAGAGAAGTTTCTGGGCAGATCCTGCCTGCCAGAGATGCCTGAAGTCCTCTCTCCCCAGTCTCACCATGCCCAGCTGCAAGGAAGCTGTTACTCGGCTGCCATCTTGCTCTACCCCCCAAATTTCTCAACTTTTTATTACTTTTATTTTTACTTTTTCTTTGTAAAGCTCCCTCAAATCAGTCATAAAAAAACAAATATTTCCATGTGTACTTGAAATGTTTTTATCGTTTTAACTCTTTTTTTCAGTTAAATCTTTATCTATAATTTATTTTGGTGTAAGATGGCATTTTAATCCAATGGCTAGCCGCTGATCCAATACCAATTGAGGAATAATCAATCTCTTTTTTCCCTCACTGATATGAAAAGCCAATAATTGTTCCAGAACTTGTAGAGAACAAAAGGGGAAAACATTCCAGGCAGTGTGAATAATGTGAAGCAATGAAAGTTCTACCAGCCTTTCAACCCCTTGTTCCCTTCTCTATCTCAACCTTTTCAGAGAAATCTCTTTTGAAAATGGTGACCACCACCACCACCACTACCAGTGTACCTCTTCATCCTCACCATGTTTCAGATACGGTGTGAGCATTTTACAGGAATCTGCCTTAATCCTCAAATCAGCTAGGTAACAAAACTGGCTTTAATTTTAAAGTGGGGAACCTGAGGAAGTGAGGCTTATCATGGTCCTTTTTAAGACTGCACATCTAGTAGAGATTGTAGCATGAGCCTGAACTAACTAGGAGGTTTGTTACCAGATCGTGTGCTTTTAAACCCTGGGCAATACTTCATCTCCACAGCCTTTCTTAAACAAAACCCAGCTTTCCCTTGAAATCATTTGCTCCCTTTATTGTCCTTCTAAGTGCCACTTTCCAATATGGCAGGTAGAGAAAATGGGGATTCAAAACTGGAGGTTGAGCCATAACTTTGAAAGCTGTTTCAAATGTTTAGTGAAATGTCTGAACTAGACTAGAGGAATGGAATTGAAGAGAACAGGATATGTTTCCAAAATATGTAGGGGATAAAATGAGCCAGATTTAATGGTTGAATGGACATAGAAGGGAGAAAGGGAATTTAAAGATGACTTACATTTTTAACTTGATTAGCTGACCAGGTAGCCAATGTTGCTGTCAATTGAGAGAGAATTTAGAAAGACAAGCTGGATTTCAAGGATAGCAGAAGAAGATGAGTTTAATTTTTGACTTGAAATAATAAGCAGTTTTATATTATAAGCAGTTTTATGTGACTCTGAAACCATTAGATTCAGACAGAGAATTAGAATAGGGAATTCATTACTGCATATACTTAAGTTGAAATTTTTTTTTGAAACAGAGTCTCAAGCTGTCACCCTGGGTAGAGTGCCATGGTGTCACAGCTCACAGCAACCTCAAACTCAGGCTTAAGCATTCTCTTGCCTCAGCCTCCCAAGTAGCTGGGACTATAGGTGCTTGCCCCAATGCCCAGCTATTTTTGTTGTTGTTGCAGTTTGGTTGGGGCCTGGTTTGAACCTGCCACCCTCAGTATATGGGACTGGCACCCTACTTACTAAGCCACAGACACTGCCCCAGTTGAAATTTTTTAAGTGAGTAAGATCACCTAGAGAAAGTCTGAAGCATGAAAAGAGGTATGGGACAATACAGAACTTTGGTGAACATCAGCATTCATTTTAAAAGGGATAGAGAAAAAAATAGAAGAAACTGGAGAGCCTACTGTCAACAAAAGTAAGGTAAGCAAAAGCATCAAAGGTAGGTAAATTTAGTTGTATAGACAATAGGAAAATCAATGAGAAAATACCCCATTTGATTGCAATGATGAGTCATTGATGATTTTAATAAAAATAATTTCTGTTCAGTGGAGTGGAATACTGCCGTCAGGTGAACTCTGAAGAAGAGCCAATGTTGAGGAGATGGTCTGGATTACACTTTTAAGAAGTCTGGGACAGAAACAATTGAATTATAATACAAAAGAATGTGAAATCTGGAGCTTCACTTGGAATAGCAGACTTAAGAATGTTTAGTGGCTGAAGGCAAAGGAACCAGTATAGAGATAAATGAAGGAGACCATCTATTCTTATAGAAGACACAAGGGAAGGTCTCAAAGACACAGGTTGTATGGGGAAGCTGGCTTACTCTTTTAAGGCAGAATAAAAAGATATGTGGTGTGCACAAGGTAGAAAAATCTGTATACAGATAGGAGAATTGGCATATTTACACAATGAAGTAGATAAATATACCTGTGAATGAAGGAGCAAGAGTAGTTGATACTTAAGAAGAGCAGTAAAAAGGATGTTAGAGTGATATATTTTTGACTGAGGGTATATAAAAATAATTTATTGGCAGTTCTGGGTACCTGGTTGATAATAGAGATTCTGAATTTCTTGTGATGTCAATTCATACTCTTGTTATCTTTTCCTGGTTCAGAAGAGAAGATAGAATTTCATCATATTGACTTTGTGTTGATTTGAAACACAAAAGACATAAGTAAATTTAGTATATCTTCAAGATAATATATAAGGTGGTAAACATTTTAGTAAAGTTACATATGGGAAAACATGAATAATAAGCTAGAAGAAAATACAGATGTCAAAGAATTTGATATCTCTAGGATATAGAAGCTTGATGGACTGGAATTTTGAGGACAAGGCTTGCAGTCAGAGAATGAAGTGGAATTATTTTCAGTAATAACAGGATTCAGAGTTTGGTGATGGGTATAGGTAAGTCTAAGCAGATTAATGATGTAGGTAAAGGTTCAGAGATTCAGAGGCTGGTTTGCATGAATTATCAAAAGAAACTGTGACTTTTCATAGACCACCATAGTAAAAGAGGAAGATTCTAAGTCAGAGGACTGTCAGTGGCAGGGAAGCAAATAATGAGGACATAGCCTGATGGCATGAGTATTGTAGACATATAAATAGTTCTGCCTGTGAAAAGAGGTATAATCAGATGACAGGAGAGAATGTTCAAGATGAATTGTTCAATGAAATAAGCAAATTATTGGAGACAATTTTATGGATATACATATAAGTAGACATATAGTGTGATGACCACTGTAATTTCAACAAACATATTTAAACTTATATTTTCCATCAATATTGATAATTCATTAAGCCCTTTAACATTCTCTCCCAAGTGGGAATTTGAATGTTTTTATTCCTTTCTTGTTACTCACTATCAATTTGTGAATTGTTGATATGTCATGACACTCCTTGTATCTTTCCTTAGTAGTAGTGGTTTTAAAATATGTACAAATCTAATTCTACTTATCTGGAATTTGGCTTGTATTATTAACTTGTTTCTAGTGAATAGAAAGTGGTGGAAATTATGCTTTATGACATAAGAGGCTGGGTTATAAAAGGAGATACAGCATACACCTGCTTTTTTTTTTTTTCTTTTTTTGAGGGATAGTTGTACTTGTAATCTAGCTTCCATGCTGTAAGGAATCCCAGGCCAGGGAGAGGCTGCCTGAGAGGTTTCAGCCAATGGTCTCAACTGAGATCCCAACTTTTAGCTAGCATCACCTCCCACATAAGAGTGAAAAAGCCACAGAGATGACTTTACCTCCAGCTATTACTTGACTACAGTCACATTAGAGACCCTCAGCAAAAACCACCTGCCTGAGTTGAGTCAATTCCATAACTGTTACATATAATAAAAAATAAATGAATGTTCTACACAACTGTGTTTGGGGTAGTTTGCTCTGCATCTATAATCAGAACATTTGACACTGAATTAATCTTCAGTGTTGCAGCTATATTATCAGTAATTATTTAGATGTAACTACAATATTTTATTGATTTATTTCACTTTTATTCATCCCATATTAGCATTTTTCTAGTGTTCTTTGCTTATTATGCTGGAATATGTACTGGAGTTTTTTGTTTGTTTCTTTGTTTTTTTCCTCCCAGAATGAACTCTGGATCTTTGTATGTCTTTGCCTCCAAAGTAGTTCTGTCCCTTGAGTGAATCCTTCACACAATCCTGCTCTTCGTACTTGAGTTGCTAATAAGCTTCATTGGGATAAATGAGTTCTACTCACTAGATTTAGTCTACATAACTGATTGGTGTTATGGGTATATTCTGCCTAATATATGGCATTCCATCTAATTTCCCTCATTCATTACAAATTTATTTCGTCTGCTAATGGCACACAATAATATATATAAATAGATATGTATACACAGATGTACATATAGATTCATAGTGAAATGGTCATTAAAATTTTATCCAAAATATTTGAACACTGAAAATTTATCAAGCCCTATAACTTTTCTACCATATAAGACAAGTGTGCTTTCATATTTTTCAGCACTGCCATAAATTCTTCTTTTATATATCCTTTCTGTCTTTTCCAGGATGTTGGGAACATGAGTAAAGCAGGTGCCGAGTCAACCATCTTTATCTAGACATTACAACTTCCAGACTTGCACTCACATCTCCTGTTTATTCTGCCTCTATGTGTTCTAAACTTAACACAATCTGGCTTCTCTCCCCTGCAGTAAGATTGTGGGGACTAATCCATGAACTAATTAACCATCAAAACCTCTGTCGATTTTCAACTCTCCAACTGGTGTTCAACACTACTGATGTCTTCCTATTTTAAGATTCTTCCTATTTTGTGGAAACATTTTGTTTTGATTTTTATCCTAGACATTCTTTCTCTATTTTATTGATTTCTTCTGCACATTATTTATTTATTTTATGGTACCATAGTAAAATCAAAATCCCTTTGATAGACAGGTTATTGATCTTATTTAATTCTATTCACTGATCTGCTTATAAACTTTGCCTTGTTCAGTGTGGTGAGTTTATTGTCCCTGAAGCCCTCCATGCTTTTTTTAGATTCTGAGCATTTGTTTATATTATGTCTCCTATATGGAATAACTGCCACTTGGATAATCTTTGCTAACATTATCCATCCTTCAAAAAGGAGCCCAATTCTCTATCCTTTATGAAGCATTCCCTGACAATGCCCAGTTTCTTGTTTGAATTGTTTTGGCTTCTCCAGTTAAATGGTCATTTTGGGTTAACCATGAACTCCCTTTTTTTTTTGAACTTCCATTTATTATTAATTACCTCTACATTTATATTCTATTCCGAGGTTAATTTCTTCAAGAGCAGAGCTTGGGTCTTACATTTTTTAAATTTCTTCCCTCCGTATATAATCTAGTAATATGCACATGAAAAACACTAACATTATTATTTAATTGATAAACAAAAGCCAGTGATATATAACTAGCAATAATTCTTTCCTGACTAGGAAAAAAGGTGAAAATTTGGGAGTTAAGAATTAGGTCCACCTTAAATAGCCACAGTTAAAGGTGTCATAATATTTTAATAATGACTTAATTGGGAAAATACATTAGCCCAGTTAACAGAGTTTCAAACAGCATCGGGTTGTTTTGTTTGCATTTTCTTTCAGAGAGACTTGTTAGGTTCTCACTTTACGTGGAGCAACGAAGTATCAAAGTTGGTTCCAAGAGAGATGCCTGTGACTGCCAACTTACTGAGTATTTCATAGCTTCCTCAAATTGTATAGAAAAGGAAAACACCCATTAGACCAGCTACATCAGATAAGAATGTTTTCAAGTCTGCTGTCTAGAAATAGTTGCTATGAAAACCATTGATTCTGAATATTATATTTAAAAGAATTAAGATTTTAAGAAGAAAGTTAAGAGTTTGACAAATTGTTTTCTCAGCTCACAAAACAAAGAATCCTGTGCAAAATAGATCTCTAATTCATCTGCTCTATCTATTTTTAAATATATATCATTCAAGTTTTTAAAAAAGCTTAAGTGTATAATCATGTTAGATATTACATGAAGGAAAATTCATAAAATTTCTAGAAATGTCATAAAAAAATAAAGTTATATCATCATAGAACTGAACTCTTTAGATTTTTTTAGCCTTCTGAGATTCTATGACCCAGGCATCAGAAAAATCTGGTTGAACATCTGGTTTGGAATTTGGACAGATGTGGTTAAATGTGCCTAATAGAATTCATAAATATAATACAATAAAGTGAGAGTCTAAAGAAGGCATAGACATACAAATGGGCATTTTCCAAGCAACTTTTCTAATTAATAATTTTTCCTTATTCATTGTATAGAATTGTTTAAAAATTTTTTCAATAAAAGAATAAAGTCCTCATGGCATTTGTATAATTGTATTTGTTCTTGTTTATGTTCATGAAATTTCCCTAGACATTCATTGTCAAGAATATATAATTTAGAGTGGTAATCACACATTCTGTGGAGGAATATCTTTTTCTTTCTGCAATTATAACAACTTAGGAACATGTCATTTGCTAGCAAGGTGATATTACAGTGACTTATAGTATATATCATGATGCAAATACTTGTTGCTGCCTCAGTTCTTTAGGAGGAAGGGAGTAAAACTCAGGCTGCCTTGAAGCTGACCTTTCTGAAGCTTAGTTAACAATATTAATATTGAAATCCTATTTCATTCTGTACTATCAAGAGGATAAAGTGTTCAATATTTACTTTAGTGGTTTAAAAATTCAGGTAAGGCTTTAAGCACCAGCATTGACTTTAGTAATTATTTCTTCTAGATTTTTCAAAGTATTCCTAATATCCATGGTTTCATTTGACAGAAAACACTAAATAAAATTTATTTTTCATGATCCAGTACCATCAAAGTAAACAACCGTCTGTGTAATCATAGTATTCATCATGTAAAATGAGTGAGCAGAGTATGCCCTGGAGCCAAATCTGGCCCACTGCTGATTTTTGTAAATAAAGTTTTATTGGAATACAGCCAAGCCTATTCATTTACATTTATCTATTGCTGCTTGCACTGTATCTCAGCAATGTTAAATAGTTGTGACAGGGACTGTATGTCCTAACTCCCAAAATATTTACTATCTGGACCTTTATAGGAAAAGTTTGCGACTCCCTGACCTAGAATGTGATTCTCTTTTACTGTTCCCTGAACTACATGGAATGAAAACTCCCTGGAAGTCAGTTTTGGTCATTTCCTTTTTTATACATCCATCTATAATCCAAAAGAAAATGCATCTAAATACCTCTTACTTATCTTCTAAATATTAACCTCCTAAATGTTTTTAAAACTTTCCCACTTTTCTCTATTTTCACTGGCAGCATCACTGTCAATGCTTCATCATCAACTACTATACTATTGTAATAGCCATCCCACTGATTTTCCTGTAGCCAATCTTCCCCCAGGTAAATTCATTATTCATTCTGCAGCTGAAGTGATATCTTTCATTATCATGCTCTCATTCACAAAACTTTGTGCTAGTGTCTCTATATCTCCTAGAATAAAAACAGAATTCCTAACACCTTGCCTCTGTCACTCTATATAATATAACCCCAGCCTACTTCACCAACTCATTTCATCTCATTACTCACTTTACAGTAGTATTTTTTTGTTTGTTTCTGCAGATTCCTCTTACCTCAGGGCCTTTGCACAAGTTGTATCTTCTGAGTTAACACTTCTGAGCCCTCTAACTATACTTTTATCTTCTAAAACATTAGTTTTCAAACATCCATACATTCTTAAAATCTTAGATAATTTTCTCTTTCCTGAGGAAGGCATTTTTGTACAGTGTATTTTAAACTTTTATAGGCTCTATAAATTTTCCTTTCTATTATTTATCATAATGTAAAATTTTTGTATAATATTTGCATAAGAATATGCCTCTTGCCCTAGACTCTCAACTTTAATAGGGCAAGAACCAAGTCTGTTTTATCTTTAGCACTTGGCAGATAGTAGGACCCTAATAAATATCTGCTGAGCAATGCCATCCTCAGTTGCATTGATGCCTTGCCCCTTATGGGTGGAACAGTTTAATTTACCCAACTCCCTTCTATAGATTGTGTCTTCTATCTTGCCAAGACCTGTGAAAACTGCCATTTAAATCTGACATACTGTATCATTACCTAAAAGAAGAATAAACAGAGAGGTTAATGACTGAGAGGCACTTCTGTGAGTAAAATCCATTAACATTAGCAGGTTTATTTGTGACTTCCTTGGGGATTACTTACAGTACCAATTTACTGAGAAGTTTGCAGGTGATTTCTCCATTGCTGAGTATTTTGGATAAAAGACATCCAGATAAGTCATGTGCTATTTTAATATTATGCCATACATCACCTTTCGCCTACGTAATCCAAACAGAAATGTAGAGATTTCTCATGTCTTTTCATAATATCTCTGAAAGAGAGAAATCCATTCATAGACTTACTCCCAAAGACAAGCATTTCTGAGAGGGTACATGAACGTTGATGGTGTTATATTTATGTTTCTACTGCAGATGAGGGAGTCCAAACACAAGTCTTCATAGTCCCTTGATAATTAAAAGGACAAACAACACAGGTTTTCTATCATTCTCTCAGCCTACTGGGGAAACCAAAAAATTAGAATAGTAAAGCTTAGCAGGAATCAGAAGAGGTCAATTAATCAGTCTCTCTAGCTTGAGACATTTGCACTTAAAACCAATAATAAAAACACATAGGACACTATCAGAATGAGGCCAGAAAGAGTAAAAGAAACTATGCCCCAGGCAAATAAAATATCCAAACCAAAATGCTATATTTTCATTTTCATCACATTTACTATATCTCCAGATATGCTTTATAAGCAAAGAATCATCTGGCAACAATTTTTACTGAAATACTCATGCTACAACGAAAAATAAAAGTGACCTAAACTATCTGAGACAGAAAATCATCTGCCCCATTTTCCATCTTTTCGCAATTCTATATTGAGGATTTTACACTGTCCCTTGATAATCTATCTTAGATAATATCTCCCTAAAGCTATAGCATTCTTCCTGATGTCTAACATAATCTGTCTGGTTATAATTTAATCCCATCCTTCTACCCTCAGCAGAGAGGAGAGCAGCTGGCAACATCCTCTATCCTAATAATCTTCCACATAATTACAGATGGTCAGTTACCAACCCTTAGCATTTTTTTTTTTTTTTGTCCACACAAAATCATCTCAGGGTTTTTTTAACCTCTCCCCACAGAGCATTTGTTCTTTGATATTTTCACAAGCCACACTTGCCTGTTATGGAGATTCTTCCTATCATTTTGTCCTTTCTGGTGTTTCTTTTTGCTCAATATGCAATGTTATAAAAGATGAACCTTGTGCACTCTGGAAAAAACTGATACAAATTTTCAAATGGCAGATACTAGGTATAAAAAGCCTATTTTAAAGGTACTGAGTCTAAAGATAACCAAGGCAGAACCAAGGAAAATTAAGCTTGTTTTCACAAGGGGCCACTAACTTGATTAAAATCCAATTTACTGAAATTTTTACTCAGTACCAATAGTGAAGGTTAAAAAGTGGAGTGGGTGACTGTCAAGCATTCTCTCACAGAGCTTTGACAAGAAGAGAAATATGAGCCTTAATAGAAGGAGAGAAATATGGAGACGTGAAGATTATTTTAAAGAAACTTGAGCAGAGTTTATGGGAACATGACAGGTAGAAAGTAAGAAAAAAAGGAGAAAAAGTGGGTAACTAGTGAAATGAGTTGCTAACAACGACAAGAGGGAGAGAAATGAGATGCAAGGTGGAATTAAACTAGCCAAGACTTCTTTTTAAAAAGCAAATTTCTACAGTGTTGCTATGACTGTATTATCCTGTTTAATTTTGCATTTTATTCTCTGATTTCATAAGTAATTCATTTAGATTGCTACTTTTCTTTTTGAAGGAAAAAATACAACTCTTTATTTTTTCATCTTGAAGTAATTATCTACTATACTTTTATGGTATTGTCTCTTAAATAATATCTGAACTGAAGAAAATAGACTCCTTTCCTTCTCAAATTCTTTGGTTAACTTAGGTTTTAAGCTACTTTTTGTTTATTTTTGAGTTTTTTAAATACTGTTCTGAATTTAGAGCATTGTATTATTTTAATTACTGTATCACTCATTTTTAAATCTTAAATGACCTAATTAATTTACAAATGTAATTTTCCCCTTTCATACACAAGAATATAGTAGCACATGCACCACAAAAGCTGCTAAAGGCTGAAGTACCAGGCTTAGCAGCCTTTCTTTGCAGCACAGTTGCTTATCAATGAAGCATGTATGCATTTACAGTTTTCTTCATGATGTGTCTTGTTGTAGCTTCTATTTCTTTGCAGTCCATGACCTTTTTGAAAACAACATATCCCATATACCTACCAAAATACTCAAAGCGATACTGTCAGACCCTCCCCCACCCCCAGTTTTTAGTTCCCCTGAACCTGCCATGTGAACAACTGTGTTTGGCGGCCTCTTCCCTGAGAGACTCTCTTTTATGGGTGATATCAAAGCAGAGGATGAGATTTGGAATAGACTGAAAGCAAATCCATTTTCTTAAGCTCGATTTTAATTAGTCAAATGGGACATGTTAGTGTTTTCCATTTGAGGTTCAGGAGAAGGCAACCAAAATATGGAGGAGGAACTTAGCAGGCACAGAATCTGACTGGGAATCTCTTAATTTCTTTAGAAACGTGAGATGGCACGCCCCTTCATTTTTTATTTTTTCCAACAAAAGTATTATGAAAGAAAAACATATGTGAGAGGCTAAATGTTACCCAAGAATATAGTAGCACATGCACCACAAAAGCTGCTAAAGGCTGAAGTACCAGGCTTAGCAGCCTTTCTTTGCAGCACAGTTGCTTATCAATGAAGCGTGTATGCAGTCTAATTAACATAATTGGAACTACTATAATTATGCTATCATTTTGTTTACTTTAGCACATTCTGTTGAGGTATATGGATAGCAATATTTGCTATTGAAATATTGCCCCCTTGCTGCCTGCTGGTTGTTTAATCATCCTGTTTATTCTACCTTCCTTGTGGTGCTGCCCTGCTACTGAAAGGTGAGGAAAGTGTTAAGTCCTTGTAGCCAGGAAAGTAGAAGAGAAAAACAATGAAACTAATCAGGAGCTCACAGTCACAAAGCTCCAAGAGTGGGCAGTTTTGCAAAAAGCACAACGGGAAAATAGCACTTCCCGGCTCAGAGAATTCAATCTAATAAAATGATGAAGGAAATTGATTTCAAACAGAATGCATTCATCATACGTGTTTTGCCCCTATGTTTTAAGCAATTGAAACAAGTTATATCCTATTTTGGAGAACTGAGAATAAAGTCATAAAAGCTCAGTGGGACTTATTCTAAGATATCCATTACTAAAATGTGACCAAAAGATTTTATTTGCTTTGACCTTTTAAGTGAGACTACAGTGAGGATGGGAAAATGATACTCAACATTTCTGCTCTTAGTCCTTGCATTTAAAGGCACTAAAGATTTTTTTTTTCCTGATGTCTCAGCAGAACCAGGCAGGAGATAAGAACTTCACAGGCCATCAGGCCCTTGTAAGATCTCTCCTTTCCTGCATCTTCAAAGTGAGGCAGACAGCAGAGGGCTTGATTTTTATAATCCGCTTACTTGGCTGTTCTACGTCAGAGAAGAGGTTACACAGGTGTTTCAGCCTTTGAAGATTTCTTTTTTCTCATGTTGTTTCCAAAGAGAAGGTGTGGGCTAAAGCATTTCCGATGGTTCCTACCAGAGGCGTCAAGCCAAGGCAAGCAGATGTTGGTGTCACATTCACAGCCAATGAGTGTAATATCTGTATTTTCATAACTACTCTTCTAAAGAGCATAAACAGAACACAGCATAAAGATCAATAAAACAGAGGGAGCCGTGCTCAGTGCCCTTTCATCCCACTGAGTTCACTGAATGACTGCACATCTTCCTGCTTACATTTTCTGAGCTCCCTGTCAGACTCCAAAAGTCATGGAAAAAATTGTTAATTTGTATGCTCCGCCTTAAAGGTACAGCCCATGCTCCTCACCGAGGTTCACTACATGAATTTAAATCATCCAGCAGATGTTTTTATTTACTGGTTGTTATTCAAACTGGCTTGTAGGGTTTTCTTATTTCTTTTGGATTTCATTCCTCTTGGAAGTCTTTAAACGCAAGAAACACATGTATTCCTGAAGCAGAGACAGTGTCAAGAATCAGGGTTGTGGAAGTCTTTTGTGAAATCCACAAGGGATAGGTGAAGTGCATGTACATGTTGAACACTATTTCACACAAATCTTAAGAAATGGAAGCATTTGGATGCAAGATGAGTACAGTGAATACTGTTAGTACCTGGTCAAGATCCCCTTTTCCTGGCTGGAATCTGTACCTACCCTCCAGTTTCTGTGAATGTTGCTTGGTTAATAGCTTATAGTTACCCCCCTCTCTGAAGAATTTCCCTAAACTAAGCTAACAGAAGTCTTCTCCCTGAAGGTTACAACACACACACACAGCCCACTGCCAATAGCCGAGTAACATGGCAGTATAAAGGGCCAGTCCCCTTGACTGTGGAGCAAGTCATGTCCCAGAACTCCTTATGGGATCAGCCTGAAGCTAAATACCAGCTGGAATGGTATTCTTGTTAAATACTTTCCCTATCCCTATTCTGATTCCTTCATCACATGTCTCTTAAGAATATACCCTGATGCACCTGAATGCCTGCTCTGCTTCTTGGGAACCCAATCTAAGACAGTGGGGTCATCAATCAATCAAAATATGGCCTATTCTCTGAAGAGAGAACAGTGATGGCAAGAGCAGCAAATACACAGAGCTGAAGATGCTGCCTGTCACTGTGTTGCAATTCAACTATGTTCTTTTAACTGGAGGAATAAATAAATAAACAACAAGCTGAAGACTGCTATTGTTATCTTGACAGGCAACAATGTCATCATCAGGATTGCAGGCTCCACTGTGGACATCTTGATTCAAATCCAGGTGCCTCTTTTCTCTGGTGTCTGACCTTCAACAAATCCCTGGATTTCTTTGCCCCTTAGTTTTCTCATCTATGAAATGAGGATAATAATAGTACCTACTTTGCAGAGTTGTTATAAGCCTTAAATTAGTTGATGAGTATAAATTTTGGAATATTGTACAGCACAAATTAAATACTTAACAGAGTAAGTTTTATCAACATCATCTACATCATAGGAACAATATCTTTACTGACAACTGAAGTAAATATTGCATGTAGCGCACTCCACAAGATTCCAAAATGACAAGGTCTCCTTGTGTGCTCTGAAGTTCTAGGAGGCCTACTAACATTGTATGCAACATGTTCAGAAAGCAGCTGCAGGCTTCACAGCACATGGCAGAATTTTATTCATCTATTTGACAAAAAATATGTATCAGGAACTATTCTGGACACTGTTCATACAATAGTGAAAGAACTAGGTTCCTGAACTTATGGTGTTATAGGCCAACAGTCCCCAAAAAGACTTGAGTCTGTCTCAGCCTGTCTCAGCCTTGGTCCCCAACGTGGCCCCACCTTGGGTTAATTCCAAGAACAGGTTTCAGAACGAGGAAGTTCTCTGAAGCATTCCCCTTAACTCCCTAGCCATGGATACATAATGGTGAACGCTTACTCAAGCAGAGTTTCCCAGGCTACTGAGTTTTCCAAGTTGTCCCCCAAGCTGTCCCCATGCCAACCTCCATGCAGCAACCCCCTGAGCCAGCCACTACATTGTAACCCCATCCTGACCTAACCAGTCATGTTCTGCTTCTGTGCTTGCCTGTTTGCCTGCCACAGGACAAAGAGGGATATAAAAATCAGCCTACACTGCACTTCAGGGATGCCTGCCCTTTAGGGCAGCAGTCCCCTGAGCAGATGTAATAAATCACCATCTGATTTATACCTGAAGTGGGGTCTGAGTTTTTCTTATGGGTCGCAATGGGTACAACAATGGAACTTAATAGTGGAGAAAATAACAATAAGCAAATAAAAATGAGTCTGGCTAAGGAAGGATAAGAGATGTGAAATTAGACAGTAATGATCTAGAAAAATTTTGTCCAATAGAATTTTCTGAATTACTCAGGTGGCTTAAGGCCCCAGACTCACATGGAACAATTGAAATGTGGCTAATGTGATTGAACTAGTTTTTAATTTTATTAAACTTAAATAACTACATTTAAATTTGGATTTATAGAAAGATAAGTGAGAATGCAGAAACAGACCCCCACGTATTTGGCCACTGGCATTATGACAAACATGTTACTACTTGGAGAACACTTCCGAGTGAGGGATGGATGGAGTTTTTAATAAATAGTACTGGGTCATTAGAATATAAAACTAAACTTAGTCTTCACCTCATCTTATAAATAAAGAATTTCTAGAGATTGTATGTCTTAATGTTAAAGGGAGACCAATAATACTTCTAGAAAATAACAAAGGAAAATATCTTTGCTACTTTGACATCTGTAAAGATTTCATAAACAAGACTTGCACATCACTAGATATACAGTAAAAAATTAAGAAACATCATTTATCAAGATAATCATTATGAGATTCTTTTAAAGCAAGCCATGGAACATAAAAAGATATTTGCAATATGAATAATTGACAAAATGCTTACATCCACAATATATAAAGGATATGTACAAATCATACTGAAAAGAAAACTTGATAGAAAAAAATGGGCAAGACTTAAACACATCACAATATCCAGTTAGTCATTAAACATATGAAAAGATGCTTAATCTCATTGACAATCAAGGATATGCAAATAAGAATGCAACAAGATGAACTACCACTACAGTTTCAGAATGGCTGAAATGTAAATGACCAAGTATTTGTGGAAATATAGAGGAATTGGACTCATACATAAAGTTGTTGGAAATGCCAATTAGCATAATCAGTTTTAGAAACCATTTCTATCCCTTCCACCCCAGCAATTGCACTCTTGAAAATACAACTGATAGAAACGTGCTCCTAAATATGTTTACAGTAACATTCACAGCAGCACCATTTACAATAGCCCAAAACAGAAAACAATGCAAATGCTCATAAATAGAATAATAGAGTTTCATGCAAGAAATGATTATATAGGAATGAGAAATGAATAAACCACTGCTATATACAAAGGCATGGACAAATCTCACAATCACATGTGAAATAAAAGAAAGATATGAAAATAGCATATCCTGTATGAATAGGACATGTCCTGTGTATAGAGTTCAAAAACAGAAAAAACAATGTGCAGTGTCAGAAGTCAAGCAAGCGGGTGCTGTGAAGAGAGAAAGCGTCTGGAGAGCTGAGAATATTTTGTTTCTTGATAGGTGTTAGTAGCACGTAGCAGTACCATTTTCTATATGTATATTTCTCTTCAACAAAAAGCTTATTTTAAAAAGCACATCACAAAGTAGAATGTACAGTTTGATCTCCTATTCTAAAAATATATGTGTGTGTGCACGCCCATGTAGAGAACTGAATTATCTTTAAATGTTTGGAGGGAGTCAGGTTTTTTTTTTTTTTTTTTTTTTTTAGATTCTCATCATATTTTCTAATTCATCTGCAATAAACCTGTACCACTGTCTAACAAAAAAAAAAAAAAAGAAAACACTTTATCCTTTATCCTCTCACTAGATGAGTGAATCTTAGAAAATTTTATTTTTTCTTCAAATAGTGTAACCACATCTACTTGGAAGAATAGTCTTGAGGATTAGTAATATTGATATTAAGCCCAGTTCTTGTTGCATAATGGTGGCTCTTACTATTACGAAGAGTTTGGAAAACACATAGGGAGATGATAGCTATTATAATGAGGGGAATTTAGACAACGAATAAACACTTTATCCCTTTATAAAACAATAGCAATATCAAAAACAATGACAAGAAATAATGCAAAATGGTAGCCAAAGAGAAGATTGGAAGGCCAAAGAAAGGATTATCTTTTAGAAGAGAGAACCAATTGTCTTTACATAGAAGTATGAAGGGTTAGGGGAAGCAGGGGCTGAGAAATCTTCATTTTGTTGTGTCATTGTGCAAACTGAAACAACCATTTTTATCTGCAGATATTATGCAAGGGATGGATTTAGTCCTAATATAGGTGGTTTGCCCAGATTCTGTCTTAGATAGAAGCTATTCCTTTTATGAGCTTTTGTCTCATCTCCATTATACTCAGACACTTCTAATTGCCACCTCTGAAAAGCAATTAATTCTCTGTGAAAAGAATAAAAATACAGCCAACAACACCAAAACAAGAAATAAAACTGTATAAAAATACCACCCTCTTCCCGTTTGTCTATAACATCATCTGTAGATATTTTGGCATGATAGTTAAGACACTTCATAATGTAGCACCAGCTTTCTTTTCTTTCTTGGTTTTCTGCCACTTAACATCAGCCCTGCTCTGCTCCAGGCATATTGAAATACGTGTACATTGCTTGCTGTTCCATATTTGTGTGATGTTCTAACCTCTTTTTCTACCTATAAAAATTGTTCTGGTGTTTTAAGGCTCAGATCTAATAACTTTGGGGGACATTGTCTAAATTCCCCTCGTTATAATAGCTATTATCTCCCTATGTGTTTTCCAAACTCTTCGTAATAGTAAGAGCCACCATTATGCAACAAGACCTGGGCTTAATATTAATATTACTAATCCTAAAGACTATTCTACCAAGTAGATGTGGTTACACTATTTGAACAGAAAATAAAATTTTCCAAGATTCACTCATCTAGTGAGAGGATGAACCGGGATACAACCTCAATCTTTTGTCTTTAAGCCAATATTCTTATATATGTGTCTGGCACTCTCACTATAGGGTACTTTTGAGGGCAGGAATCATACTCTAATAAGTTTCTATTTGAGTTTCCCTAAACTTGGCACAAATACCACATATTAGTAAGTAGTTATAAATGCTTACATAATAACTGAATTAATTTCAATTTGGATCCATTAGAGGAAGCATAAATCAGATTATGGGCTGAATTTTGATTCTACAAAATACCTATGATGAAGTCCTAGCCCTTAGAACCTCAGAATACAACTGTATTTGGAGACAAGACCCTCCCCAGCTAAAGTAAAATGGTTATATAGTTAAGCCCTAGTCTAATATGAGCCAGTGTCCTTATAAGAGGGGATCTGGACATGAACACAAATATTCAGCATCATGTTACAGTGGCTCACAGGCGCTCAGTCCAGTAACGTGCAACACAGGTAGGCAGCCTGGGAGCGGCAGGCAGACCACGTGGCCCGGTGGGTATTTGGCTCTGCTCTCCAGGTTTGTATAAACACACTTTGTGCTGTTTGTTTACACAACAGTGAAATTGCTTAAGGGTACCTTTCTCAGAACATATTCCTGCCATTAAGGGCTGGATGACTGAGTATTTGTCTCGCCATTTCCTCTAAATTGTTGGGATCTTTATTATTTTTCAAATTTTTCATCACGTTTTCTCCAGTCAGAACTAAGGCAATGCCAAATCCCAGTTTGTTTTATTCTCCATCCCATCTATAGCCCTCTCCACCACCCACTAAATACCAAGGAGTATTTTTCCATTCATTCCTTTGGTATGAGCCATTGGAAACATATTCACAAATCATTTACAAACCCCTCCCCATAACCATATTTCTCACCCCAGCACTGGCCTCTTCTACAAATAATTCTTCTGGAAAAGAGGCTACATTGTTTACCAACTTCATAAAGCTGTTCTGTAAATAAACCAGTTTAAGTTTTGCCTGTGATCTGCTTTTTTATTCAAAGAGCTGAATCAATAGTATGTTTTGTGACTCTGCTTAAAGGAGACACCGTTAAGAAGTTTAATGGAGACAGCATGGGCTGTACAGCAGTTGCCCAGGCTCCGTAGATGTCAATTAATTCCCCAATGTTCTCTTTTAGACAGATGTTCCCTAGGAAACTTGCCAAAACACATGCATGTTCTGTTAGCAGTAAAGAAGTTAAATAGAAAGCCACTTCCTCCTTTCCCTGAATGCATGCTTGAAAATCAGAAACTATAATTAAATGCATATGTGGCATTTTTCACAATATGTTAGGTTGGTGGTTCTAATTATTATCATACGTACCATATTTGATCTGATAGAACATGTGAAAATGTTTATATACTTTTACATTATGGTTTTACAACACATATAAACATTTAGGTAGAAAAGGATTATAAATTTTGTTAAAGGCATTGAATTACTGTCAAAAAAGAGAGAAACTTTAGCAATTATCCCTGTATTTTTTGCAAACCTTTTGTCACAGAACAAACTGTTTCAGAAAGTAAAAACTGTAGGAGAACACAAATAGAGGAAATGAAACTGAAAGGTGTCAAATAAACAGAATATATTTTGCAGGAGCAGTCTTTTAGGGTACTGCAATGATCTGAGAATTCGGGGACCAGACTTGCTTCTGAGCTCATCTGTCTCTTGCTCTGTTCAGAAAGGTGTCCAAGAAGCATAGACTGGAGGGGGTGGGAATTGCTCTGTGTCCCAGGGCAGATTTCTGTCTGTGAATTATCAAGAACCTACTACGTTCCAGGCACTTTTCATATTTGAATTTTAACCTTTGTGACAAACTGACTCTCACATTACAAGTAAGGAAACTGGTTTCAAAGTTCTAAGTAGCTTTGCCACTGTTGTTTAGCTGATTAAAGGCGGAACCTGGAGTGACAGGCAAACCCAGAGAAAGGGGATGAGGGTGGGCTTACACTGAGCTTCTCTTCCAAAGTGTTTAGGTAAAGGGGTTTTGTAATTGTTATGTCCATGATTTGTACTACCTCACAGCAAAGATGGCGAATAGTATGCAAACTAATGTTTGAGTGAATTTGCATGTCATTTCATAAAATGTCAAGGCCAAACATTTTATGGGAGTGGATGGGCATATACTCCATTCCTTCCATTTTAAAGATAAGATAGCTGGGGTCAATGAGCCATCTGACTTGCATTGGCAGGAACGGAACGAGCCAGGGTGTTTTGGAAACACTGCCCTCTGTCATCCTCACATCTCTAATTTTTGCTGTTTTTTTCTTTTTTTTGAAAGAGGCAGGGTTTGAACCTACCACCTCTGGTGTATGGGGCCGGGTCCCTACTCCTTTGAGCCACAGGTTCCGCCCATACACATCTCTAATTTTTGGAGAGAAGAGCGGGCGGCTGTAGTCCAGGATCTGCTGGATTCATTTCAGTCTCTAAATATAAAGTCATAGGGAGGATAGGTTAGGTTGCTTCATAATTGCTGCAGAGGTGGAGAAATAGCTCCCAGGATATTTAAACACGTAGATAGCCCAGCTAATTTGAGCAGTCTCTCCCTTTCTTTTTTTTTTTTTGTAGAGTATCAGTTAATCAAACTCAAACCGTTCCTGCTAATGTTGGCTATTTCCTACTTAATTGAAAGGGCTGGAGTGCCCACTGGAGGGAGCTTCTGTAATCCCCAGTGTGGCTGCAGATGAATTTTGTGGTTAGAAGGGAGTTAAGATGCCCTGAAGTCTAGACACAGAGACTCATCTCTAAAGGTGGAATAAGGAGCCGTGGAGAGGGACAGTTATAAAAGCAGAGCTCAGGAGTCTGCTGGACTAGTAATGACGAGAAGCAACCGCCCTAGTGCTCCCTTCTGCCTTAACCTATTAGAGGTAACCACTGTGATTTATAGAAAGATGTGAGTAGAGATTGGCTTCCTTCCTTCCTTCCTCCTATTCCTCTAATGCATTTTGAAGTTTGCTGTTATCATTGGAAACACTTTCATTCATTTCTAACTATGGAGCAGATCACGATTACCCATTATAATAACTGCAAAGTAGCTTTAAAAGATCACATTTTGACACCATATGGTTGAATTCTGACAGGATAGAGCACAAAGGAAACAGAAAAGTGTTTGGTGACAGAGGCATTTTCATGAAATCCACCTTTTCCTGCTCTGGCTTTCCATTTACAAGGCTGTTTAGGACAGGGATTAATGCTAGCAAGCAATCAGAACAGGACAATATCACTACTGGTCTCGCAGGAAGGAGGCATGTGTGCAGATGAGGTGACGGGGTGACACCCAGCACCACTTGCTCTTCACATGGCGTTTACAAGAGGAATGTTCTTTAGCCTTTCTCCTGAGGTCAGTAACCTTTCAGGCTCTTACTCCTTACGATATTTTTAAAATGCTTCCCCCATCAAAGTACATCCATGGGGTGGGGAGCTAATATATATATAATACGAGAAATAACCTCACAAGGTGATTCTCTACATCCCCAAAGGCACCCAAAATTATGTCCATCATAATAAATTTAACTATTTACTGAGCAAATACTGAGTACAAGTGCTGTCTAAGACCTGTGCGAAGTATAACAGCATTCATAAGGAAGGGGATGGGTGTGGATGGGGAGTGGTCGGTCCCTGGCAAGTGTTAAAAAGAATCCCAGAGATCTTTAAGATGGACGGGCAGAGTCTCAGTATCTCACACAAGCCTCACAGCAGCTCCCGCAGAGGAGAAACTATCTCCCTTTTAATTTATATAATAGATTGGGAAACTGGGGATCAGAAACATGAAATAATATTCCAAAAGGCACGTAACTAATAAAGTTGACTCAGGTTACCTGATTCCCATGTCATAGTTGATCATTTAATTTTAAAATCTATATACCACGATTTTGAAGTTCCAGGAAAGACAGTGAATTGAATTTCCTATACTGAAAGAGTTTGAGAAAGCAGCTAGAGGAGACCCATGTGCCTGACATCCCTCAAATCAAGGAACAGCAGGCTGGAGGCAAGAACAGACCAAGTACCAGTCCACGGGAAAATGTGAATTCTACAAAAGCCAGGATGTCTTCTGGACAAAAGTTTCTGGATAGGGTGTCACTGGGCTCTGTGTCACTGTCCATAACAAAACATCCAACAGTGCTTGAGTCAGAGGCAACTTACCTGCAATGAATGCCCACTGCCCTGACTCAAACTCTCTCTTCTCTAACCCCAAGTGCAGAACACCAAGGCTAGTCAAATAAAATTATAGTCATTCTAACTTTTTTACATTCTTCATTTGAAAATGAAAGGTTTGGACAGAAGCCAACATCAATCCCAACTCCAAATTTATTTTAAATTTATCTTGGGTAAACATAGACTGCCTCATGCAAGGATGAGCAAGAAGAAATCACTATGCTTTGAAACTATATCACAATTCAAAAGAAAGGGACAATTCTGAGATCACCACAGGTGCCTTCCTTTGAAATAGAGTTACTACAAGGACAAGGAAATTTTGATGTGTTTTTAAATTCTAACTTGAGTTCTCATATACACACAAGAGAACACTAAACCAAATAAAATGCAGTATTAAATCATAAAGAGAAAAGGATCACGGATAAGAAAATTTGTACAATGTGAAAGACATGACTTTGTGACTAAAAATTACCTTGTTGTCTTTCCCGACATACTAGATACAACAGAAAATGAGCTTTGTAAAGTAGAGGACAGATTTAATATTTTAATACAGAGTTCAGAGGAACAAGGTATAGAGATTTTGAGTGAAAGGCGAGAGGCAAGAATATCAGATCCAATGGAACAGATATTTAGAATTTTCATTTCTGTGCAGAGGCACCCAATATTTCAGACATCCAAGGGGATCAGAAAATATGAAATGTAAACACTTCCTAAAAGTTGTTCCTGCAAATAACTGAGTATGAGCTCTAATAAATTAAGACAGAAAACAAAATAAATTCACTCACTAGGGCTATAGGTACAAAAGATGTGGGTGAGCAACGAGATGGGTTAAACAAGAATCTACATGATTTCTAATGGGGTTATAAAACTTAATACAAGGGTGAAAATATTCTTTGAAGACTAGATGAATAGTACAAATTAGTAGCAATAGTGTTTAAGTAAAATCTCAGGTGTATATATTATATATTGGAGATACATGTTTTTACACATGTCCACATCTACATATTCAAATATCTGCAACAGATACATCTGGGTTTTATTTTTTGTTTTCTTCTTGAGACAGAGTCTCACGATGTTAACCTGGGTAGAGTGCCTTGGCATCACAGCTCACAGCAACCTCAAACTCTCAAACTCTTGGGCTTAAGCAATTCTCTTGCCTCAGCCTCCCAAATAGCTGGGACTATAGGCACCTGCCCTAACACCCAGCTATTTTTTTGGTTGCAGCTGTCATTGTTGTTTTAGCAGGCTGGGGCCAGGCTCAAACCCGCCAGCCCTATCCTACTCAATGAGCTACAGGCACCAAGCCTCTCAGACCTGCGTTTTAATTCTAGTTTTGCCACTTAGTTTCCTGTGATCTTAGGCAAATACCTTCACATTATTTGCATACACACACGCACAAACCCTACACACGTATTTAGTACACACACAATAAGACAATCCAATAAAATGTTAAAAACAGTCATCTCTACTTATAGGAATATGTGAAAATTTTATTTCCTCAATAAATGTTTTGACTTCCTCAAGTTTGCAAAGTGAACATTCATCACTATAATGGTCATAAAATGTCATTAAATATAAGAAAATATAAAGTAAAAATTAAAACTATAATTCTAGCTCAGGATCCTTACCTCTAAAAAATCAAACCTGCACAACTAGGAACCTGAATTGAGTTTTAGTTGAACTAAGTTGATAAGTTTATTAATTACAGATGCCCTTCTGTGTTGAAACACAATTTGGAATTTCAACATCACATCATATATTGACTGCTGGATGTACTATAAATTATTGACATCATTGAGAGGCAATGGAGATGGAAGCTGAGAACATGGGCAGTGGATCAGACTGTCTGGGTCTGTCTACACTTACACCATGCTACCCATGGTGAGATTTATAACTTCTCTGGGCCTCACTTTTCTAACCTGTTAACTATGCATAATACAAGTGCTTAGCTCACAGGTTGACTTCAGATAAAAAGCCAGATAATGGCTTGTGAAGAAGCTGAAGCTTGGGGGAGCTGCAGAATCCTTCTTCAAAGGGAGAGGTGACCAACTGCAGACCACAGGCCCATCCCATCCCCTTTAGTTCTTCCCTAACCCTGGAACCCAGCCAGAGGCTAAGGATTCTGCCAATTATTAACTTCATCCTCCAGCCTAGATTGAATTGTATCAGTACTTTACTCCTGACATCAGCTTTCTTCCATTTATTGACACATCATTTATTTAAAGTTTTTTGAAACTGTTCTAGGGCATTTTAGTTACCATATTCTGACCACTTCAAGTTATATTCAGCACAGCCTTTAGTGGGAGGCTGAGGCAAGAGAATCATTTAAGCCTAAGAGTTTGAGGCTGCTGTGAGCTGTGACAGTATAGAACTCTACAGAGGGAAACATAGTGGGACTCTGTCTCAATAAATAAATAAATAAATAAACTAGGAAAGCATAGCATGTGATTTTTATTTTAACGCTGAAAAACATATGATACAGATATCATTATCTACAGTGGTGGATAGCAATGGCCTCTCAAGCACCTTTAAATTCTTGCAATTGTACTAATATTCTCTGTAGAAATAAATGAATTTGTAGAAAAATGGAAGATGAGTCACAGCCACTGTGCCCAGAGATTTCTGGATTTGTTTTACAGTTGTTATATTGAGAATATTCACTCTCGTCATTCTTCACTTGGTTGCTTTGTTCTGGTTTCTGTCCCTCTTGCCCAAATAGAATCAAGTCTGACCATCTACTGGATGGTCAATTTCAGGCTTTCATTTGGAGGTAATTAATTTGGACAGCAAGTATGAACCTAGCATTTGTGGGGCTGACTTGAGGCTTCGTTAACTCACCAGATGAATTATTTCATTTTTAAGTAGTTATTCCAAAAACTCATTAATAAAACAGGTGTTTAACCTCTAGTCTCACATCTGACTCAGTCCCATGATAGCACCAAGTATCCAGAATGGATCAATAGAACATTTTGGTGTGATTTTTTTCTTTAACTATCATTTAACCAATTGCTTAATTAACTTTATCTTTCTTTTTCTTCTTTTAGGTCAACAGAGTTTTAGGACCTACTGAACTACATAGAACTGGAAAAAGACATGTTTAATTATTCTCACATCAGAAATTTGAAAACCCTGTATATAACTCCTTTTTCTCATGGAGCAATTACAAAATACGTACATACATATTTCAATAGGATACATTTTATATTAGGGAACTATGTAGTCAATACCAAAAACGTACTCTCTCTGAGAAGGACACAATTCTTAAAATATTGTGCACAAAATGTTTGCAGCAATATGTTAATACTTTTAAAAAAGAATGTAATTTGCAACTGGCAACAAAAAAATTTTCAAGGACATCCTCAGTAGGAGACCACCATATTTTCAAACCTGGAACAGATGTGCAACTACTTGAGGCTCAGTTCCTTGAGGCCTGTTTTGTACTGTGAAGTATCACCCAGATGTTGTTGCTACCTGGAAGGCTTTCAATGACTTGCATACTTTGTCTAACATTATAGGAGAGTGACCCAGCTCCTTAGTTCAGAGGAGCAGCACAAATGTAGCAGAAAATGCAATCATGCTACATGACAGTCAGTTACTTGTCTCTGTTTTCACCTTGGTAATAAATGGAATCATGTTGTCTAACTAAGGATCATACTCTTGTGCTCTATTTATTTTCATCATGCTCCACCACCATACGGTTAGTCAAACGGACAGAAGTTAACCTCAACTCCTCCATCCTCCAGAAATACTTAAATCTATTTCATCTGATTTAACTTCAGTGCATATGGGCCTTAAAAATCTTTGTTGAAGACCACGAACCTTAAGGTTCTGAAGGGGCACTGTGGAATCTGATGAATTTAAAACACAGAGAGATGAAAACCAAGAATTTCACAAGATTGCTTTCTTTAAACATGCTTTATTAGTCAAGACTTCCAAAATGAGGAATGTATCAGAGGTAATGCTACTACAAAGGAGAAAAGTGCTTTTCTTCCCAAAACATATGCTTTGCAGCTGAGCTGTGCTCTCAGTTTTGAATCTTATTTCATGTGGCAATCTGATTTGTCTTTTTTGGCTCAAAGCCCAAACATCTCTGATGATGCCTTCCCTATCTTTCCAAGCTTTAGAGTCAGAGACTGAAACGTTAAACTGAACATAGTGAAATATTAACATGGGATTGAATCTCCATGCAATAAAGAGCTCAAATAACAAGCTTATCCAAAGGAAAAAATAAAACAAGTTATTTTAACTATTTGGAAAAACGTTTGGGGAGTGTGTGTGTGTGTGTGTGTGTGTATGCACGCGTGTGCATGTTTTCCATAAATATTCCTTCCTCTTTATTTTGAAAAGGAAGAGAGGTGAGAAAGGAAATGCAAAGAATGAAAGAGGATGGGGAATTTTTGAAAGTTGGCAGAACAAAATGTGATGATTCAAGAAAGTGTTGATGGATGGAGAAAGGAATGTCACAGTAAAAGAAATAGTGGTTAGTGTTGTTAACAGAAATTTCTAAGGTGCATATGCTTTAATGCTAATTCAATTGAAATAGATGTAACTGTTTCTGCAGGATGAAAAGGTTAAGGTTAGCTTCTACATGTTCTGCCTACGATATGTCAGTGGTTTATGACTAAAATAATTGCCGCAATGCTTCCTCCACTTGGGAGGAGAGAAACTAGAGAGAAAGGGGAGCACATTTGCAGGCTTATGCTTTCATAAAGTTTTATGATTCCTCAGTAAGCCTGACCTTGTTTTTGATGAGTCTGAATCCTATTTTCACAAGGGTCTTCTCAATGCTCACAACTCCACTCAGTTATGAAGGGGACTGACCTTTGCGTTCTGAACTTTCTCTTTATGAAATCCAAATATTCTTAGGTCTTGTTGTGCTGTGGGTAAAAAAATTAGATTGCACAAACATTTGCACTAAAATTTCATGAAGCCACAATCCCTATCTGCTTGGATAGCACTGGGGCTTCTCTAGCTCCTCCCTGCACACCACACCCCAAGCTGCTCAGGGAAGGTTCTGGGTTCATGAACACAGTCTCTCCATACTTGTGTGGACACCACTGCTCTTCTGGGACCTGCAGGCTTTGTAGGTTGACCTTCTCCTCAATCCTCTATAGCTTTTCTCTGTCTTCCACCCCCCCTTATGAACTGAAAGATTTTTTTTTTTTATATTTGAGTACTTTATTGAATCCTTTTCTGTGGCAGAATTATGAAGATAAAATGTTCCTCTCTGTATTACTATTGGAAAGACCCCTAAATAGAGTTGTTTAGTGTATAGTGAACTATGACTTTCAGTGAAAGTGCTCTTTTAGTTTTATTTGCTGCATTGTCTAGGATTCTGGTGTCCCAGAAAATTGAGGCTAGAAGCACATTCACATGGTAGATGATGTAAAAATTGATACTCTCAATGATAAATGATAATGATAAATTTCATACTCTCCACAAAATATCTACTCTAGAGTCTTCAAGCTCAGCCTGCCTGGTTTCTTCTTTCCTTTAAAAGACACCCTCATCCCTTCTACCAATGGATATTCCTTGAGTGTCCACTAGAGCACCAAGTCAGTTAAGGAATTCCTGCACTCTATTAGAAAATGTGACCTCTTACGAGTCTCCATCTCATAGTGGTTTGAGGTACCAGAAATATCAAAGCTATAGATTATCCACAATTCTCTTAAAATTTAAGCCAATTTTACTTCAGTTTTTAAATATTTACTGTTTATTAAGTACAAGTGGATCATCATAATCTTTATCCTTATCATCTTCATGTTGAATAGGCTGAGGAAGAGAAGAAAGTCAAGGGCCTGGTCTTAAATTCATCTTTAAGTTGACTCATGCAACTCTAACTTGTGTTGTTCAAGAGTAAACTATAACTTTTTTTTAAGACAGAGTCTCACTCTGTTGCCCTGATACAGAGTGCTATGGTGTCATAGCTCACAGCAAATTCAAACTCCTATGTTCAAGGGATACTCTAGCCTCAAGCTTCTCAAGAAGCTACAAGTGCCCACCACAATCCAAGGCTAGTTTTCTTTTTTTTTACCTATTGTTGGTAGAGACAGTGTGTCACTCTTACTCAGGTGTTACCTCAGTTTTTAAACTGGATATTTCAATGGGGCTTGAAGATACAATAGATTTGACATTTCTAAAACAAGTTCGAGATCAAAATATAAATTCTCAAAGGAAAATAAATAAGAATTTATTTTCATGACTATTCAATAAGAATTCAATAAGAATATTCAATAAGAATTTTGTTTCATGACTGTTATCTCTCCACTTAGCTTGAGGTTTGAGTCAAGGATGGAAGTCAAGGAAGGCATTTTAGAAAGGTCCTCATTAGGGGGAAAAAAAAAAAAAGGCCCTCATTGGAGAAAATTGTGGCATTCTGTGTCCCACCATTCTAACGTCTAATGGGAAGAGCTTTCCAGGACCTCCCAAAAACCTTGACTTGTGTTTCCTACTGCTGGATCATTTACAGTGGACTCACACTAAAGTCTCCCTGTTAAACACAAAGGTAGACAGAATGGCTGGCTGCTCCAAGATTGAAAAGTTATTACAGGGCCAGAAACAGCTTAAGTCATATGATTTGTTGAGGCAGTGTTCAAGACCATGTAAAATAAATAAGTTTGGCCCAAAAGAAATATCTAAAGTCTCCAAACAAACCTAGGTATAGAATAGTTGAAGAAGTTTGGCCAAACAGGGAAAGCTCAAGACCAGTCTAGAGTAGTACTAGTGAAATAAAACTCCTTACCTGGCCTCCTTCAGGGTCACCTCATCCCATTTCACTCACCCTCCCCCATCAAGTAGGGGAGAAAGTAGGAGGGAAAGAACTACTCATACTTGCTTCCTCCAGGGAAGATTGTTCATTCTAAGAGTGATACTTCTGGAGTGCAAAAGAACACTTTTGAATAAAGGGCTCAATTGAATGTTTTATTTTCTAAATTGAAACTCTGTCTTATGATTTGCATAAACTTGAAAGTCCCTGACTAGAGAGTCATGGAGCTGCCAAACTTTTGCTCAGAGTTGTTGAAAACCAACCCCATTAAACAAAGATTTAAAAAAATAACAATAAGAGTACAAAATAAAGTTGCTTATAGGTTTGACGCCTATAGCTCAGCAGCTAGGGTGCCAGCTACTTACATTGGAGCTGGTAGGTTTGAATCCAGCCTGGGCGTGCCAAGCAACAAAGACAACTACAACCAAAAAAATAAAATAAAATAGACAGGTGTTTTGGCAAGTGCCTGTAGTCCCAGCTACTCAGGAGGATGAGGCAAGAGAATCATTTGAGCCCGAGAGTTTGAGATTGCTGTGAGCTGTGACACCATAGGACTCTACCCAGGGTGACAGCTTGAGACGCTGTCTCAATAAATAAATAAATACATAAAAATAAATAAATAGATAAATAAATAAAGTTGCTTTATGAAAACCCTCCATAAGTCCTGTTTGCTCAATATGCTAGGTACCAGTAGTTACAAATCCTACATGATAATGGGGTAAAAGTATAGAAGTCACAAATCCTACATGAGAGTGAAGGCAAGTATCACATTCATTGTCCTCATATGTGGTTGGATACATTTTCTTCTTAATTATTCAGGTCTATGTGACACTTCATGGTTCCTATTAGAGCAAATTCTGTAATGTTTCCAATTTTACCGATTATAGCAAAATTGTATAATTATACAAATTTTGAAGCTTAAAGTAACCTTAGAAAAATTGAGTCCAGTGGCTTCCAAACTTTTATGTGGAAATGAGTCACCAAGGACCTTGTTGAGATACAGATTCTAGTTCAGTATGTATGAAATGAGGCCTGACTTTCAGTATTTGTAACAAGCTCTCAGAAGATGTCAATGCTACCTGTCCATGGACCATACTTTGCCTAGTGAGTTTGGATACACGTCTGTCTCACAATTTTAATATAACCAATAAAACCTAAATCCTCTACATAAAGAATTGAAAAGCTTCATGTGAGGTTATGAAACAAAGAGGTGGTTCTAAAACTGGGACCCCTAACATTTGCTTTATTAGGCCATGCTTCCAGACTGTCATTACTCCAGTCATTTATTATGACCTATTCAGAAGATTTATTTTTCAGGTGTTAAGTTACCTATGAAGCCGTGCATCCATTTAAAAACACATATAGGGCACACTAGCCCACTGAGACCAAAAGACATAATGGCATTTATTGATATAAAAAAAAAAAACCAACAGGCTTGCTAATTTATATACAATAGAAACTTAATTACTCACATTACATTTCTGGAGATGTGGAAGTCCAAGATCAAAGATCTGACGGAATTGGTGTTTGCTAAGGGCTTGTTCTCTGCTTCCAAGATGGTACCTTATTGATGAGTCCTCAGGAGAAGTTAAATGCCATCATCATTTGGTGGGAAAGATGGAAGGGATAAGGGTATTAATGGTATATGAAACCTTTTTTATAAGAACATTAAACTAATTCATGAGAAAGAAGCCCACTTGACCTCATCACTTCCTAAAAGCCCCTCTCTTAACACTAGGATATTAATAAGAACTAAGTTTCAGCAGGAATTTTAGAGGCATACAAATATTCAAACCATAACATTGGGCGGCACCTGTGGCTCAAAGGAGTAGGGCGCTGGCCCCATATGCCGAAGGTGGCAGGTTCAAACCCAGCCCCAGACCAAAATAAATAAATAAATAAATAAAACACATTTCAAGAAATCACACACATTCTGGAGCTGAATAGTAAAAAATGCACAATAAGTGAAATGAAAAATGCAGTAAACTGCTTCAATAGCAGATTTGGTCAAGCAAAAGAAATAATCTGTAATCCTGAGGACAAGTCATTTGAAATTACGCATTAAGAGGAGAAAAAAGAAAAAGAAATAAAGTAAGGAAAGCTGATAGCATTTATGGAATACCATCCAGGGAAATAATTTATAAATTATGGGAAATCCAGAAGAAAAGAAAGAGAAAGGTGCAGAAAATTCATTTAAATAAATAATCGCTGAAAACTTTCCAGATCTTGAGAAAGATAATGGGCATCAGGTGCAAAAGGCCTTCAAAGTGCCCAATAGGTTCAACACAAAGATGACCATTGAGTCACCTTACAATTAAATTGTCAAAAACTAAAAACAAAAGGTTAGCTTTTAAAGTAACAAGAGAAAAGAGACTGACACATAGAGGGTAACTTTATTTGACTATGAGCAGATTTCTCACTAGGTATCTTGCAGACCAGAAGAGAGTGGGATGATATGTAGATTGCTAAGCCTTTTCAAAGCCTCCCAGGCTTGCACAACCTAATGGCACCAGCCTTGTTTCTTCACCTGCCTCTCGATTTGGGGGAAACCAAGCAACTCCCTCAGAGCTGAATGTCCCCTCCCAAAGACTGGAGCATTCAAGTGCTTCACTTGAGAGACTACAGCTTATCACAGGCACAAAAGCGCTTCTCTGCAGTTGGCTGTCTCCTGCAAGCATTCCATTGACAGGGAGAACAATTCTATAGCTCCTTACAGCATCTACCAGCTCAGTCAAAGCAGACATAGCTGATTCCTACTCATAAGCATCACCCACCATTTTGGAAATTGAAGATGGGGAGTCTATTTTATTTATCTGCCTACCTCAGATTTCTTTTGTATGGAATATCTTTTTCTGTCCTTTTATTTTAATCTTATATATATCCATACATATAAAATGAATCTGCTGTGGGAAGTATATACTTGGATCTTGATCTACATTTGAAATAATTTTCGAGATAGGAACTTACTACTCTATTTTGTTCATTTTTTTCTAACTCCTGTATTTGGTTTATTCCATTCTTGGTGTCTTCCATTATGGAAGTGCTTAGCAGGGTTCTGAGTTTAGTAGGTCAGAGGTTTTCTTCCCTGCCTCTAGGGGGAGCTGGTGGGAGGAGGGCTGAGACTGGTTTTCCGAGACCGAAAGGCTGCTGGTGAAGGAATGGACAAGCTTCCCTGACTGGCTGTGGAATGTGCACTCCGTCCCTCTTGCGTTGCCCTTGCCCTCAGGTCACTGTCCATACTACTGCTCTTGGTTGCTATGATGCCACCAGGCGGGGATCCTCCTCCCCTGCTCCTGACAGTGTGAGAGGGATAGGTGCTTCCCCCATTCACTACATCTCAGATGCCCACAGTTTTCCCTATCAGTTCTTCCCTTGTGGGCTCCTAACCATCCAGCTCCTGACCGCCCCACCCACATCTCCCAGAAACCTGTTGGAGTCCTAGGGACACAGAATCTGGCCCGCGTGTCTGACCCAAAGGCATGCATTTCCCTGAAATGCTGGTGGGCAGCTCCCAAGATCAGGTACCCTGGGTCTCCTACAGGTCCTCAAAGGGCAAGGCATGGGCCTCAGTTTCTGTGGAAATTTCAGAGGGCAGGATGTACCAGCTAGGGGGAGATGGGGTGCTGCTGGCCAAATTTTCAGCTCAAACCACTCTTCCAGTTGCAGTGGGTAGGGAAGGGGTGGGGAGAGATAAGAGACTGAATAGAAGCAAGCTGGCTTTCTGATCTTTGTGGTCACTCTCCTTAGAGGGGAATCCAGCATGTATTATCCAAGCCCTGGGATCACACAAGTTCTCTCCTCAACTCTGCCTTTACTGCAGTGCTTAGGCTTATGAGGGTAGAAGAGCTTCCAGGTAACTTGGTAGCTTGCTGATCATCAAAAGAGTATGAGAAGGAAAAAGGGAGCTCTCCTACATTTTCACTGGACTCCAAGCATCAAGCCTCTCCCAGTTTGATTCTCACTGATATCTTCCTCTCCTTTGTCCTCTTCCTTCTCTGATTTGCTATTTTCCCTCCACGAGGTCCTCAGCAGGCTCCAGTATTCCTTCCTGAACTATACCTGAAGTGTGTCCTTTTTCCCATCTCTTTTATCTGGAACCTTTCTTTCCCTCTGGGCTTGTCCAGTAAGTGATGTCTCTAGTCAGACATTTTGCCCTGCTCCCTAAGATATTTTTATTTCTTTTTTAAAATTATTTTTTCTTTATATTGTGTGGGATTCATTGAGGGTACAAAGAATTATGTTATACTGATTGCATTTGTCAAAGTCCCTTTTATAATTGTGTCCTGCCCCCAAGAGGTGTGCCATACACCCTTACCCCCATTTCTCTTCCTCCTCCCCTCTCCCCACTTGTTTATTATTCCTAAGATATTATTCAAAAGAAGACAGAAATATGGCCAAAAAACGTATGGAAAAGTATGCAACATCACTAATCATAAGGGAAATGTAAATTAGAACCACAGTGAGAGACCACTTCACTTCAATCAGAATGACCATTAATGAAAAATTAAAAAAGAAATAGATATTGGCATGGATGCAGTTAAAAAGGAATGATTATAGACTGGTGGTGAGACTGAAAATTAGTATAACCTTCTGGAAAATAGTTTGGAGAGTCCTCAAAGAATTGTTAATAAACCCAGAAAAAAAATGTCATAAGAAAAGAACACTAGAGTCCAAAATAGATGTAAAAATCCTAATAAAACATTAGCAGGCACAATTCAGCAACATAAAAAAGATTCTATACCATAACTAAGGAATATTTTACCCAGGAATGCAAAGATGGTTTAATAAAAAAAAAAAAAAATCAGTTAAATGATTCTTATTGGATAAAAGATTTAAATTTAAGACATGAAACTATAAAAATACTAGAAGAGAGTGCAGGAAAAATGCTTGAAGATATTGGCCTGGGAACATATTTTATGGGGAGGACCTCCCTGGCAATTGAAGCAACACCAAAAATATATTACTGGGATTTGATCAAACTAAAAAGCTTCTGAATAGTTATGGGCACTGTCAGTAAAGCAAACAGACAGCCCTCAGAATGGGAAAAAAATTTTGCAGGTTATAGTTCCGACAAAGGTCTGGTAATTAGAATCTACAGCAAACTCAAAGTAATCAATAAGAAAAGAACAAATGACCCCATTTGTTTGTGGGCAAGAGACTTGAACAGAATCCTCTCTGAAGATTACAGTGAATGGCCAACAAACACATGAAAAAATGTTCATCGTCTTTAATTATCAGAGAAATGCAAATCAAAACCACTTTGAGGGTAGCACCTGGGCTCAGTGGGTATGGCGCTGGACCCATATACCAAGGGTGGTGGGTTTGAACCTGGCCCTGGCCAAACTGCAGCAGAAAATGGCTGGGTGTTGTGGCGGGCACCTGTACTCCTAGCTGCTCGGGAGGCTGAGGCAAGAGAATAATCTGAGCCCAAGAGCTGGAGGTTGCTGTGAGCTGTGTGACTCCATGGCACTCTACCAAGGGCAATAAAGAGAGAGTCTGTCTCTATAAAATAAAATAAAATAAAATAAAATAAAATAAAATAAAATAAAATAAAATAAAATAAAATAAAATAAAATAAAATAAAAAAACACTTTGAGATATCATCTAACTCCAGTAAGATTAGCTCACATCACAAAATCCCAAAATGGTAGATCTTGGTGTGGATGTTGAGAGAAGGGAACACTTCCATACTGCTGTTAGGATTGCAAACTAATACAGCCTTTATGGAAAAAAGTATGGAGAATTCTCAAGGAATTAAAAGTTTACCTTTGTTTGATCTCAAAATATCATCACTAGGTATCTACCCAGATGAACAAAAATCATTTTACAACAAAGACATTTACTCCAGAATGTTTAATGCATCCCAATTTGTAATTGTCAAGTTGTGGAAGCAGCCCAAATGTCCATCAACCCATGAATGGATTAAAAAATTGTGCTATATGTATACCATGGAATACTATGCAGCCATAAAAAATGGAGATTTTACATCTTTTATGTTTACCAGGATGGAGTTGGAACATATTCTTCTTAATAAAGTATCTCAAAAATGGAAAAAAAATCCAATGTACTCAATGCTATTAAGAAATGAATATATAATCACTTTCACCTTTATACAAATGATAAAACACAAATGTAGTCCAGCAAGAAGG
>CAUYRH010038344.1:0-26943 GCA_963574655.1 Perodicticus potto | reverse complement strand
TTTTTCTTTTTTTTTTTGAGACAGAGCCTCAAGCTGTCACCCTGGATAGAGTGCTGTGGCATCACAGCTCACAGCAACCTCCAATTCCTGGGCTCAAGCGAGTCTCCTTCCTCCGCCTCCCAAGTAGCTGGGACTACAGGCGCCTGCCACAACGCCCGGCCATTTTTTGGTTGCAGCCGTCATTGGTGCTTAGCGGGCCCAGGCTGGATTCAAACCCGCCAGCTCAGGTGTATGTGGCTGGTGCCCCAGCCCGTTGAGCCACAGGCGCCGAGCCAAGAACTTTATTTTTATGAGTATAATAATCTTGGTATTTAATTCTCACTTTCCCCAGTGCTTGAGTAAGATACTGAATCACAACTATACGGAAGTTTATACTTCTGTTCCCTTTCCTTCCTGACCTCAGGTACTTGCTAAAGAAGCTCCTCCAGCTTCAGGCTCTAACCGAAGGGGAAGTACAGGCTGCTGCTCCCTCCCACAGCTCCGGTTTGCCCCTGACGTACGGTGTGGCCAGCTCTGTGGGAACTATACCGGGAGCCGGGCCCATTTCTGGGCCCAGCACTGGGACTGAGGAACCATTTGGGAAGAAATCCAAGAAGGAGAAAAAAGAAAAAGGCAAAGAGAACAACAAACTGGAAGGTACTTTGGGGAGACACTGTCAGTTGCTCCAGTGACTCAGCTACTAATGACAGACCTGGTACCAGGTAGTAGATGACACAGGCAGCCACAGATAATACTTAAAAGTCTCATCTGGTCCTTGAGGAGCCCTAATAGCCCTTGAGAAGCAAGTGTCTTATGAGAGCCCCTTGGTTAGCCTTGGATAAACGTGTAGGAAGCAGACCGAGACCTTCTTCTTCATCCCCCGCACTCTGGGTGCACTCTGTTCCGTCTTTCCTAGAGCCAGGGAAATGGGCTGGGTGGCCTTTTGAGCACACTGCTGGCTTGGGACATTTCCGATCTTACACATGAGGCCTTAAAAAGTATAAGGCTTTGAGCTCCTAAGCACTAACATTAAAGGTAGGTGGATTTGATGCTCAGGGCACTGGGGAGGACCCCCATGTGCTCATTCAGTGAGTCTGTAAATCCAGGCTTGGCTTATTGCCTTTCACAGTCACATGTAAATTTTTCCCTTCCCCTCAACATTGGGAGGGCTCTAAAGTGGGTGACCCCAGATTTGCGTTTCAGTTCTGAAGAAAACATCCAAGAAAAAGAAAATGGAGGGAGGTGCTCGCAAGCTGGTTCAGCCCATTGCCCTGGATCCCTCAGGACGGCCTGTGTTCCCCATCGTACTAGAGGGTCTAACAGTATATAGCCTGGGGGAGGTGAGTGAGACCAGCGACACATAGCGAGGAGAACCAGGGAGATACGGGCATGGGGCTGAGCCTTCCCTCCCTGCTCCCACTAGCAGCAGCCCCTTGCTGATCACACCAAGCCCAGACTGCCTCCAGTCCCTACGAAACCAGGTCAGTGGTGTCTGCTGTACAGCCTGCTGTCTTCCTTTGTGTGATCTGAGTCACTCTTCAGCCCAGTTAAGTGCTTCTAAAGTCTTCCGCCGTAAGCTTGACTCCTCAATTCTTCAGGGACCTCAATCCCAAGTTGGGGGAATCTTTGTTATAGATCATCACCGACCGACCTGGCTTCCATGATGAGAATACCATCTACCCTGTGGGCTACTGCAGCACTCGAACGTATGTCAGCATGAAGTGCCCAGACCAAAAGTGTCTGTACACCTGTCAGATCAAGGACGGTGGTGCGCAGCCTCAGGTACCCACTCGAATGATAACCACGATGGTCTTTTCTTCTCCTTTGTTCTGTTTTTGAAAACTTTCTCTCTGAGGCATTTAAATTATATTACCAAGGTGGGTACTGTATAACCACCATTGGAGCAACTCCAAGATGCATAAAAGCGACTGGCCCTAAGTTACATCTCTGCCTAGTAAGTGATGGAGCCGGGACGGGAATTTACATGAGTTTGTCTGATTCTCAAACTGATGCCCTTTCCTTTGAACCTTGTTGGTTCTGTTGTTGATACTGTGACTATGTGTGGCTTGATCAAGCCTGCTTATGTGAAATGCAGGCCCAAATGCAGGGAAGGTTAGTTTGATACTCTTCCCATTTCAGGATAGACCAAATGGGGGTAGCAAAGAAATTTCATAGTAGGGTCTGATTGCACATGCTCTTAGGAACCTGGGTGTCCTGAGTCCCAGCCCTGTTACACACCTTTGTTCATCCTTCCCAGTGCTAAGATGCAAGACAATTCATTTTCCCTGCCATCACCTCTTGATGAAAAAATAGGGCCACTGACTCACTATTGTAGCAATGTACCATTTTTACTAGAAATCTATAAATGCAGTGCAAATCTAATTAGAAATCTAGTCTAGACTCATTAGAAAAGTAAGAATCTGTAGGATTTTTAGCTCATTAACCTAACTGGACATTATTTTTTGGCATATTATAAGCTAGGGACCTAGCTTTAATTTTTTTTCTCAGCTAACATCAAGTGGCTTTAGTTTATACACTAAAGATATGTAATACTTTGATCTGTTTCCAGATGATTCTGTTTTATTGATCTATTTGTCTATAAGTACCAATACGACTTTTAGTTACTTTAGCTTCATGTAGCATTTTGTACCATAAATATGTTAAAGGAAAATGTAGACAGATTTTTTAATCATCTTAGAACGAGGCGAAAAGGTTTTCTTTAGCAAGACAAATTATGGTTTGTTTCTCCTTTGACCCAGAATACATCTAGGTAGTCTCGTATTTCCTAGAGAAATGTGCAAATGGTACAAAGAGTAATGTATAACACTATTCATTATTATTTTAATACAGAAAATAATTTAATCTTGTTCAGAATCATATGAATGAAGTACACACTGAACAACTGAAAACTGTTTAACTGAGCCTTGTAGAAAACTGACCAAGGAATTTAACCGGCTAAATAGAACTCGTTTCAAAAACATTTTCTTGGCACCTAATCCTCAGGATTAGCATAACTTTTTATAAACACAGTCAAGATATTTTAATATTCAAAAATGAAAGAAAGAATGACATTTTGACTAAAATATCTTGTTCTCCCCCTAGATACTGTAATACTACATGGAGAGTGATGTCACTTGTTTTTAAAAATGCCATATGTATTTGTACTTCAGGATATAAGTCAGTGGATGGGAAAGGGTCTGGAAAGGTAGATGACAACACTTTTACCTCTGGAGAGCAGCCAAGAAGGATAGAACTGAAACAGGCCAACGACTTTGTCTGTTTACTTGGATCTGTTGGAATTTTTTTTTTGTAGAGACGGAGTCTCACTTTATCGCCCTGGGTAGAGTGCCGTGGCGTCACACAGCTCAACAGCAACCTCCAACTCCTGGGTGTAGGCGATTCTCTTGCCTCAGCCTCCTGAGTAGCTGGGACCACAGCCTGCCACAACGTCCGGCTATTTTTTTTTTTGTTGCAGTTTGGCCGGGGCTGGGTTTGAACCCGCCACCCTTGGTATATGGGGCTGGCGCCTTACTGACTGAGCCACAGGCACCGCCCAGTATCTGTTGGAATTTTTAATAGCACTATAGAAATATGCCCATCTGCTAGGAGAGTATACATCAATTTCAAATTCCAGAGTGAAGAAATGTTTGCAGGAGTATTATGACTGTGCTTCTTCCTTCTTCAGGCATGATCTAGTTGCTCCTTTATCTTTACCAGTTTGAAATTGTTCCGGAAGACGACCCCCAGAATGCCATCGTCAGCTCCTCTGCAGACGTCTGTCACGCAGAACTGCTCAAGACCATAAGTGCTACTGTGTAAGTTGGGCAGCAGCTTGGAGACAGGCCGAAGGATCCCTGGATCACTGTTGGTACAGGGAGACCTTTCCTCTGGCTTTTAATGAGCGGAGAGCCCTTATTTTATAGAAACCTATCCTCCTTCCTTCCGACATTTTAGCAATCAGAATCTCAACAGTATCCTGTGTCTTCATACCACCGTTACGTTCTTCAGCTCCTCTTTATCTTCCTCTAACTCTCAAACTAAAATTCCCCATCACTTGTTTAGGGGGAAACCAATGCCTAATCTGCTTCCATCTGGAGCTGACTTTTTTGGGTTTTCTCATCCAACCATCCACAACCTGATCCAGAGTTGTCCAGGAGCTCGAAAGTGCATCAAGTAAGTGTGATCAAAGCCATTCCCCTGAGAGAAGTTCAGGGATGAGCCAGCCAGGGACCCGAACTGGCAGTTACTGCACTCTTTGTTCATACATTTACTGAGCTTCTCCGCCCAAGGCATGCTTGCTTCTTGACCAGTGTGCCTCAGAATTGGGCCTCTCAGCCCTCACCTCAGACAGGTGGGCAGGAGCCAGGACCCCACTGTGTTATAACTGTTACCGTTTTCTGTGTGTACCATGACAGCAAAAGAGCTGGGAAATCTAGCACAATACTGTGTCACCAAAGAGACCTGCCTGCTTATGTTTTTTGTGAACTAGTATGGTTTTCTTAGATAGATATGAGAGAGATCTGAAGAAAAACTAACCTGACTGCTTTGGAGACAGGAATGGGTTATTATGGCTAGAGGACAACTCCAGAGAATGATTCCCTTTGATCCCGCAGTTACCAGTGGGTGAAATTTGATGTTTGCAAGCCTGGAGATGGGCATCTTCCCCAGGGACTGCCAGAGAATGATGCAGCAATGAGCTTTGAAGCCTTTCAGCAACAGACCTTTGATGAAGATCATAATGACCCCATTCTGCCAGGTATCTTTAACTTTACTTTCAAATCAATTCTGATTTTAAAATTGACCATTTTTAGGCACCTTCCCTTCTTCACACATAACTAAGTGCCCCAAATATTTACAGGCAATAAGTGATGTAAGCTTTCACTGATCCCACCATGGACAGTGCTGAGTCACAGGGCAACCTGTCCCCCGCCTGCCTTCCTAGATCAGTCCCAGAAGTCACCGGGAGCACATGCAGTCATAGGAAGGAGGGGCACCCGAGACACCTGAGCAGAACACCTGGGAGTCTGACTGCGCTGGGAGCAGAACCAGGCGAAGTCAGAGGGGCCAGGTCATGGGCGTGGCCCCGTCTGTGTTCCATGGATTCCCTCCCTCGAATGCATAGTGTGATTAGAGGGTCATGTAGAGAAAACCGGGATGGAAATAAGAAAATGGAATTAAAATTCTCACTCTGCCTAACATACTGTATAACCCTAGACAAGTCACTTAATCGGTTTCAGCCACAGTTTTCTTCATTGCAAAAGTAAACAGTTGCCAAACAGTTACCAAAAAGAGGCCAAATTAGGCTGACGCATGCAAAGGTATTAAGGAAATGACGGAAAGGACACACATGGGTCTGACCGACAGTCTCCTGAGTTTCCCAGGCAGCAGTGGAACTTAAAAAGTTGTTTTCTGCAGGATCCCTGGACCTCCCAGACCTCCAGCCTGCAGTCTTGGTGTCTTCCTACCAGCCTGAGTTCCTGACACATGAACCCTTGGTAGACACCCCCCTGCAGCACCTGAAGTTGCCGCCACAGTGCAGCCCAGGTCAGTCTTCAGACTGAACGAGAAGGGATCAGATACCACATATTTTCATCATGATGAATTTTTTAACTTAAACTAAAACTGAAAATATATAAAGAAGGCAGCAATTCAAGAGTAAAGAAGATATTAGCACACTTCATCCTAGAGGTTCCCATGGTGATGGTTTACTCTGGGAAAAACTGCAGCCGCTTTATTTTTAGTAATAAATCTCTCTTGACAATTCTGCTTATTTTCATCTTGTTTTAATCAGGATGTAATCTTTTTTGTTCAGCTCTAGTAGACTTCAGTCCTTTGTAAACCAGAATGAGACAGTCCTGCTGTCTTAGTCCATTTGGACTGGGTAGCTTATAAACAGGAACTTATTTCTCATATTTCCGGAGGCTGGAAAGTCCAAGTTTAAGGTGCTGGTGGATGCAGTGTCTGGTCACAGCCCACTCTAGTTTATAGACCACTGTCTTCACGCTGCGTCCTCATGTGCTAGAAGGGGCATAGAAGGTCTCTGGGGTCATTTTGGTTTTTTTAGAGCCAGAGTCTCACTTTTTTGGCCTCGGTAGAGTGCCATGGCATTACAGCCCACAGCAACCTCCAGCTCTTGGGCTTAGGTGATTCTCTTGCCTCAGCCTCCCGATTAGCTGGGACTACAGGCGCCCACCACAACGCCCAGCTATTTTTCTGTTTTGCAGTTCGGCCGAGGCCAAGTTTGAACCCGCCACCTTCGGTATATGGGGCTGGCGCCCTACTCACTGAGCCATAGGTGCCACCGCTGGGGTCCTTTCATAAAAGCACTGATCCCACCCATGAGGGCTCTTCCCTCACAACCTAATCACCTCCCAATACCATCATATTAGGGGTTAAGATTTAACTTAACAGATCTTGTAGGAACACAAATATTAAGTCTGTAGCAGCTGCTGACCCATAGGTAGATAGTAAAATTATGACAAACTTCTCTTGATATTTTTTTTTTGAGACAGACTCTTACTCTTTTTCCCAGGCTAGAGTACCATGGCCTCAGCCTAGCTCATAGCAACCTCAATTCCTGGGCTCAAGCGATCCTCCTATCTCCGCCTCCTGAGTATCTGAGACTACAGGCACCCACTACAACACCCAACTAATTTTTCTATTTTTAGTAGAGACAGGGTCTCCTTCTTGCTCAGGCGATCCTCCTGCCTCAACCTCCTGGAGTGCTAGGATTACAGGCATGAGCCACTGTGCCCAGCCCAACTTTTGAGTCTGATCCTAGTTCAAATGTCCAGTCCCAGCCCCTGGAACCCAGGCTGCTGCTTTATGTTCATGTCAGTATCATCAAATCAAATCTGCTTATGATCAACCCAGAAAGTCCAGTCATTGGTGCACTGTTCATCTTTTTCTTCACATTTTTGCATATCCTTCAAGGAATCGGAAAGTCTTCTTTATCATCCTTTGGTTCCTTATTGGAGAATGTACTTTTAGCTCATTACATTGAAACCATGTAACATAAATTCTGATACAACATAATTGGGGATTAGTTCCCATCCTGCATAACAGACTCATTCCTCTTTTTTCATTAGCCATGTGACAACTCCATTGTCCATACAACGGTATTTTTTGGACCCTGGTTATAGCCTTAAGGGGGAGATTTACTGTATCACCTAATCACAGTCAGTACATTTCCATTCTATCTGAGGGCTGCCTTAGCCACCCATGCCGCAGGGACCCAGGGCTGGCTGGAATGGGAAGGATGAAAAGACCAGAAGTAGGAGAATGGGGGAGGGCTGGGGAGAACTGAACTGTTAATATGCTGCCACTCGCAGCTGCCAACTGAGGACGGCACACATGGGACCAGCATTTGACAGTAATGAATATGAGCAGCAGAGGTGGGGGAGCAGACGGAGCAGCGTTTAGAGCACCCACACTGACCTTTATGAACTCGGAAACTAACTCTGGTATTTATGATTCTGAGTATTGTTTTTTATAAGTTTGGATACCTTTTACAATGTAAAAGAAACAATCTAATAACATTTGGACAAAACAAAGCAGGCGTGGGAGAGGGATTACTCAAACTGTTAACATTTTAATGTTTTTCTTCTTTCTCTGCATAAATTGCTTGAGCATATTTGCACTTACAAGGAAATGTTGTATGCTGCTTTTATCATACAACAAATATTTTTCTGTTCTGGTATAGCCTCAGTGTAATACATATTAAAAGACATTTAACTTTTTTTAATAGATTAGTGTAAATTTCCTAGAACTATTTTTCAAACTAAAAATCTCATTTCATTACTTGTTCATAAATTTAGGGAGTCAAAACCTACATGATTTAACCTTAAAACATGTTGGAATGTATCACATGGAGAAGGTTGAGGCTGGTTTCAAGTATCATGTGTACACAGTATTTGTAGAAAGACACAGACACATGAGATAATGTGAAATGCTTCCACTTTGGTTCATGGTTTGAAACTTGAAAGGTACTGCCCTAGTATACTTAAAATATCCTTTCATCTTCCAGATCAGCGGTTCTCAACCTGGAGGTCGAACAACCCTTTCACAGGGGTCGCCTAAATACATCCTGCATGTCAGATATTTACATTATGATTCATAACAGTAGCAAAATTACAATTATGAAGTAGCAATGAAAATAATTTTATGGTTTGGGGTTACCACAACACGAGGAACTGTATTAAAGGGTCACGGCATTAGGAAGGTTGAGAACCACTGTTCTAGATTGTTAAAGATTTTCTAAATTTGACAACATCCACTGTCGATGGAAAAATAGGACTATACCCTGGCGACAATGTAATTTGTTTAATCCTTTGAAAGGGTTAAGCTGTGGGTATCAAAATTTTAAATATATATTTATCCTTTAACCTGTTCATCCATGTTAAGAGCACTAAGAGATAAGTGGACAAGTGTGGTGTGATATTTGCGTGTAATATTCATTACAGCATTAGTTTAACAGTGGAAGTTTGTTAATTTATATGTCCATTAATAGGAAATTCATTAAATAAAGTACGAGGCTTATACAAACTGAAGAGCTCTATATTTCATTTACATAGGAAAGTTATTTTGGTAAAATAAGTCAAAAACATTACATACTACTATGCAAAGGTGTCAAAAAAATGTATACACATTTTAAGAAAGGAAAAAACTATTAAGTAATTCATAATACTATCTGCAATTATAAGAGGTGCTCAGTGTGACTCGTATTCATCTTTTGTTATAATTCTTTCTGAAATGTGTATACCTTATTTTTTTTTTTTTTTGGCACTCTGTTACAGTGTTAAAATTACATAACCCAAACAAACTAAGTGAACATTCACCAGAATAGTGTTTCTTTCTGACTGATGAGTTTGGGGATGATTACCAGTTGTCTGGACTTTTCTTTAGTGTCCAAATTTTCTACAGTGATAATAAATTTCATTTTTAAAGAATAAAAAGTTCTGTTCATTTTGGGAAATACAGTGAATTCCCACAGGATGTTTTATTCCACTACTAAGAAACAAATTTACACTGACTTCTTGGATGTATCCACTCCCTAAATCAAACTTTTTATACTATGTAACTAAGTTGCCAGTGGTGAAAGGAACCTGGTGTCAGGGTTCTTGGCTACTTCTGTCTCCAAATTAGAACGGCCCATGGGTATATGTATCTTGGGGGTGGAGGAGTGGACAGATTTACTTTCCCTCAGAAGTTACTAGATTTATGATTCCCCTATAGCCAGGTACACGAGAGGTCAAAGTATGAAAGTTAGGCGTTAAATGTGTGCTTTGAAAGTCTGCAGAGGAGTCAACGTTCCTTGCAGAGTGCGCAGTTTTTTGGTTTTTTAACTAAATAAAATCTTGGCACTGACCAAGCTCTTCCTACTGTTTGGAGCTATACCAGAACCCCTTAGAAGACAGATGTGGAATGAGTGACACTCACTGCTCTAATTCTCATTCTTCACGTAAGGAATGCGAGTTACCCACGGGTAACATTCTTATTCCTTTCCCAGGCTTTAAGGAAAATGCGTAGCTTTGTTCCTACCCGAATTTTGCCTGCAAATAAATATATACACATCACTAATGATTTTTATTTCCAACTTCTGATACTACGATTTTCAAATGCCGCCACCGTAAGTGTCTTAATAGCACACACAAGAGGCCGCTTTCCTGTTTGTCTCCTCTGCGTTACTTCACTATATGCTTACCTGGCAGCTCCACTATCAGCCTCAGTGTTTTTCTTCCTTCTGGAATATCCTTAATTAAACCTTTAAGGGATTTGGACTTGGATGATCGATCCACTTCCCTCTGTTGCCTCCACTTTCAAGTTTTCCTAAGCCCTGTTTCCCCAGCCCTCCTGTTCCTGGCAACCTGAGTGCCTCCCCTGGGCTCCGACCACATGGCCCTTTCTTTTCACTCCTTAACACAGTCCCATAGCGCGTTAAGTCCCTGAACATGGGTCTGGTTTATTTGTTTTAAACATTCACGTTATCAGTATTTAGATGGCAGGAACCATTATTTTGGGCTTAAAGAGAATGCAAATAGGCCTATCTTCAATTATTTGATAGATTGTCATGTAGTAGTAAAGTTACATGAGAAAGATTTTAGTTCCATGTAATGGAAAACTGTTATAAAGTTTAGAATGGAAACGTCAGAGATTCAATACACTTGTCAGATTCTGTAAAGAACATGTAAGCACTACCTGGCCTACGTGACCTTTAAAACCTCCCCACCCTGAGACCCCATAGTTCTTTACGAAAAGGGGCAAAAGTGTTAAACTCCCCAATGATAGAAGTGAAGTGAATGCAATTCTGAGGTCCAGTTTGTTTGTCGTTCAGAATTAGCCCAACACAGACCCTTAGACTTGGGGACAACAGATAAGCATTTCAAGTTACCTGCCAGCCCCAGCTCCTCCCAGAATACACAAACAGCTGTGTGCTAGCTAGAAACTATTCAGTAAGGCCTTCCATTAATTTCCTTTAAAAACAGCAGTTGTTTTTATTTAAACTCCTAAATGCCAAAATCAAAAGGGCTCACCCGTATATCTAAATTCTCATGGTGTTGCAGCTGTCAACTGGCACCCATGTCCTAACGTCCAGAAGTCTGGTCCGTGATAGAAGCAATGAAAGGAGGAGCTGGCAGGGAACTGTGGGGGTGGTATAGGGGACACTGCTTATATTCACAAGGCCATGGGGTCCAGGCGTAGCGGACAGCAGCCACAGTGCCGTGACAAGAATTGGCTGAGAGGGTCAGACTCCGGGTGGAGAACGTATTCATGGGAGCTGGAAGCCACTTGCATTGCTGGTTGCTGCAACATGAGATCTAACAAGAGAGTCATAAAGTGGAATGGTCAGGTCGGTTAGAAGGGCAGCCCAAGAACCTGAAAACTGCTTTTTCAGACAAGCTAGACGGGAGGGAAGGAGCCACTCTTAGCCAACGACTTACTTTCTACAACAGCTGCAATAAACATGAGTCCAGTTTGGGTCTGGTCCGTGTAGGCTGATAGTACGTGTTCATGTGATTAAATACACAATTTAAATCGATAAATGAAACATTAACTCACTGAAGGAGGCAAGGAAGCATAATCCTGTAAAGAAAGCATCTAGGGAGATCTCCCCCTGAGCATTCTTCCACTGATCCTTCCTGCCACAGGGCAGGGCAGGCAGGAATTTTGAGGGAACAGAGAAGCTCAGCTTCTCCCTCTATTCTCTGGACTCCCAAAGGACCTATGGAATGAAGAAGGGGTACAAAGGAACTTTAGATATGATGCCTTTCTCAGGGCAGAGGGCAATCCAGAAAAGGGGACATAAACTCTCCAGAAACCAAAGATCAAATTCGGTCCTGTCCCTGTCTGTGGTCCAGGGCCAGATGGTGGGTAGACTGCCAGCAAATGACTAGACAGGAGAACTCTGAGCACAGAGACTTCTCAGGAGTCTTAAATGCACCTGAAACCCAATGAGGCAAGAAGCTATGTGGGATAAGCGCTGACCAAACCTCAGAGGCAGGTGGATATTATAGTTAGGGTTCTAAAAGCAACACCCCTAGATAAACTCTGCTATAATTAAAGTTTGTCTTTACTACTACTTCACCTTCAGTGTTCTCTTTTCTCACACACCCTCCCAGGCTAAGCCCTCAGGATTTAAATGTTCCATTTAGGAATGCCTCTACCCTCAATGAAGGAAGACTCCTGAATAACTTCTTTAATTTATAGTCTCAGTTCCACAGCAGAATGACCCTTGCTGGGTATCAAAAGGAAGTCTCATTACATCAATTCACACTAAGTTACAAGGATCACTCAAATCCCAGGAGATGTGAAACTCATATGTGAATGTCATAACTTAGGAAAGAATAACAAAAAAGACGCCCGAGGATGAAGTAAATATTCAGGAGGAAGGATCTTCAAGAGGTAACCTACAAATAAAGCTGTGGGCCCTTCCCTGACCAAAGATGGTTGCTCTGGAGAGAAAATTAAAAATAAGTATCATTTTAACATGGACTTGTTTTCCCTTCCTTGACTGTCTTTCGAAATTGCCTCTAAGCTAATGAATTAATAGCTGCTTATTTGCTCCACTGAGATAAACTCAGCCACCCACCAACCACGACTGCTTCACATTATGCTACGATGACTGAGATGGGCCGCGATGTAGACAAGTCCTAGCTCCCAGCACAAGATGAATGGCTAATTTTCTGTTATTCTCACCTCAAATATCTTCTTGTCCTGCTTCTGCACCTTGATTTCCTGGGAATATGTGAGGTTGAGCAGCCCCATTTGAGAGAGTTCTACCTTCTCCGGCAGTGGTCCTTGAAAGAGCAAATCCTTCTCACCGTAAGCCACAGCACGGGCCCCCAAGTGCAGCCTATAGGCCACCGTGTCTTTATCTCGAGGGTGGATGCTATAGGATAAAGAACAAGTTCTCTAACTTTGGATTTGAGCTCAGCAATAACAATTTTTTAAAACAGGATATACAAAGCAGTCTTTAAGAAGAAAGCTGCCTGAAGTCAACGATGGGTGCTAAGTCAGCCTCATAAAAATGGCAAATAGTAACCAAAGAAGCTCCGGGCCTTCTATGGGTTGGTGACCATGAAATGATAGATGGCTTGGAAGGAAATAATAAAGAAGAAAGAAAATAGGAAGAGAGAAAGAGGGAGGAAAGTTATCAAAACTTAGGAGAGTTAACACATCAGACTATTCCCAGCCCATAAAAGTCATGTTTCATCTCAATCAGCTGTTCATTATTTGGTCCCTCCAGCTCTTACTTGTTCATTCAATAAACATCTCCCAAGTCCTTACTATAATCCAGACAGTGTGTGTTGGGCCTATTTCAATCCTACAGTTAATGTGGGGTATTCACTGAGGCTATTCCCAAACATTCCAATACTCTTTCTGAGTCCATGCTAGAATCCCATTTTCTGCTTTCACTAAAGCTAATGATGGCCATAGCACTTGGTCTGGCCAGTGCAATGTGAACAAAAATGACTTGTGTTACTTTCAGACAGAAGCATCTAATTGCGAGTATGAACCTCTACAGTCACTGTGGAAATGCAGGTCAACTTGGAGGCTCTGTTGCTCTGGGTCTGTGAATGATTATAATGAGTACAGTCTGTGCTGATCTTGTTCGGACATGTACGATGAGCTAGGAATAAAGATTTGTTGCATCAAGGAACAAAAAATGTTGAGGGGTTTTTTGTTACTGCAGCACATCCCAGCATAAACGATTAATACCTCGAGGCTCCGATCCTTAGTTCAGTCAGAGTTAAGGACTAGGACAAAGCAAGCCCAGATGACATCACATAGAGCAGAGATGAACCATGCAAAGCCCAAGAAGCTACCATACCTTCCAAAAGGCGAGTCCTTATCGCCGAGATCCATGGTGACAGCCATGAAAGTATTAGGCATCTTTACGTTGGGGACATAGCCCAAGTCTGCTGTTTGGTGCCATCGGATCTGGGGAAATCCACCATCTGGGTTGTCCTCAAACAAAACTGAAGATAACTAGAAAGCAGAGATGTTATGCTTTTATTGCATCAGAATCACACACTGGAATTTTTTCACTGGCAGATTCTGCTTCAGCTTCTCTTACTGGCTCAAATGCTCATTCCACAAGTTTACTGAGCTTCTTAGTATCGCAGCCATGCTCTCCAAACATGGAAGTGACAATCTTTCTCATCCCATGTTCCCTTTTACAATGCAACTTTGCCACACCTCCCATCAAGTGCTGAAGTCTATTTCTCCTCCCATTGAATCCGGGCCAGTCCTGGGGTGCTCTCTGATCAAGGGAATACAGCAAAAGTGACCTACGGCTTCGGAGTCTTTGCCTCAAGGGTCCTTGCATTCTGATTTCATTCTCTTGGAACCCTGAGCTAATCATGTACAAAACAGTCCATTTCCCTGCTGGAGAGATTATACAGAGGGAGGGGTCGTGGAGACGGAAAGACTACATAGAAAGAGAGGCACTAGCATTCCAGCAACCCCAGATGAGGGTCCAGTCATGTGAATTCTAGAACCTCCAGCTCAAACTGCAGCCACCTGAGCAAGCCCAGCTGCTGTCAGAGAGAGCAGAGATGAGCCATCCCCACTGAACCTTGCCTGGCCAACCCCAGGAATCATGAACAATGTTTTAAGCCACTAAATTTGGGGACAGCTTGTTATGAAGTAATAAGTGACTGACACGTCCATATATAACACAGGATCAGGCACTGCAGGGAAGAGAGAAGAATCTGCCCTTGAATGTGTGGTTAATTGCATCACAGACCCCAATTCTTCAATCCCTTCTATATCCGCACCCTTTTGCCATGTGGCTTTGCAATTCCTGCCATGAGGAAAAAGAATGTATTTCCACACCCCCTGATTCTGAGTTCAGCCATGTGGGTTTGCACTGGCCAATAGATGGAAGCAGAAATTATGGTGTGTCAATTCCTCTTGAGGCAGAAGCCTCAAGAGACCCCACATGGGTCCACTTGCTCATTTGCACATCTGCTATCCCCATGGGAAGGTGAGCTAACCACTCTCTGGAGATGGACAAGAGCCATGGAACTGAGCTGCCCTTTTTAATCCTCTCCAGCCGAGCAAAGCACCTGTCTGGCTCAGAGAGATGAGCAAGAGCCCTGTGGAGCTTAGCCAAACCACCCAACTCGCCCTGACTCATGAACTCTATGATAAAGTTTTTTAACCCACAAAGTTTCGAGGTGGTCTGCTACATAGCCGTAGATAATGAGGGCAAGTACTTTACAGCCTTGTTGGAGGACAAACTTGCTGATAATAAAGAAGAAATGATCATAAACAACAGTATGAAATAATATGGAGTAAATACTAAATTGGTGGCACAGACAACCGATGCTATACTATATAGAACAGGCAGAATTACCATAAAGAAACATGGCCTCAGAATACTTTTAACAAATCAGATAGGCACAGAAAATATGAGAAGTCACTACAAACGGTATTGCTGCTACTTCACACGTTAGAACCCTCCAAGATGCAAAGGTGGGGAGGAGAATGGCTATCAGGAGAGAGGCTACAATCCAGTCGCACTGGAGGATTTGTGCAGGAGAGACAAGCTTGGAAAGCCAGTGAGCAAAGTGTTCGGACAGGGTTTATACTTTATTCTGTAAGCAATAAAGAACCACTGTAGAGGTGATGGCTATATGACATTTTGAATGTACCAAAACACCATGCACTGAACTCTTTAAAATTGCTAATTTTATGTTTGACAAATTTCATCTCAATTATAATAATTACAGAGCCAATGAAATTATTGAAATGATAAGTGGACCATTTCAAAAGATTAATCTAGTGATCATACAAATGGCTTTGGAGAGAAAAAAGAACTTACAGCAGAGAGACTGACTAGTTACAGCTATTATCATACTCTGGACTCAGATGTCTGATCTGGAGGGACAGTAGCAGGAATGGGATCACCAGAAAAAAGACAAACTGACGAACCAGACAACCAACCGGGATACGGGACACTAGAGGAAAGGATAAATTCCATCACTCGGAATTCACAACATCTGAATTCTCTTTCTGGAATCTAGGGCAGCCAAGTGGTGCCAGAATATTTGGGAAATGACATGGCTCTCGAAAAAGCCTGTGCATGAACAACAGCTCGTGTCACACCAGTCCGCTCATTCATTCATTCTTTTAACAAATATTTATTGAGCATCTACTCTGTCCAGGCACTAATATTGGCCCAGCGGATAGAGCAGTGAACAAAACACAAGAATCCCTTCCCATGCTTACATTCTAGTGGGAAGAAATAACCAATAAACAGGGGAATAAGTAAACTACATACCCTGTGAGAAAGTGATAAGTGCACTGGAGAAAAATGCAGCCGGGAAGAGAGTGTCAGACTTGAACAAAACTTCACTAGGAGGAGAGATGAAGAGATCTATCAGGACACCGGGTGTGTGGGCAGAATTCTAAGATGACCTGCAGTGACCCAAGCCTTTATGGAATACTCTCCTTTGGTTGGAGGGGTGGGGAGGAAACTGTAACTTGCTTCTAAGCAAAAGGCCGTGGCAAAAGTGGTGGGCTATCAGTCCCATGATTGTGTTCTGTCACACGCACGGCAAAGGTGAAGGGATTTTGTAGATGTCAATTGACTTCAAGATCAGCAAAAGGCTCCCTAGCCAATTGACTGCAAGATCAGAGTACCGGGCAGCACCTGTGGCCCATCGAGTAGGGCGCTGGCCCCATATACCAAAGGTGGCAGGTTCAAGCCTGGCCTTGGCCGAACTGCAAAAACAGAAAAATAGCTGAGCATTGTGGCAGACACCTGTAGTCCCAGCTACTCAGGAGGCTGAGGCAAGAGAATCACCTAAGCCCAGGAGTTGGAGGTTGCTGTGAGCTGTGTGACGCCACAGCATTCTACTGAGGGCGACAAAGTGAGACTCTGTCTCTCCAAAGAAAAAAAAAAAGATCAGAGCACCGTGGTGAGGCTGACCTCCTAGTCAGATGAAGACTTTCAAAGAGGGCCACAGACTCTCCCTACAGGCCTTCAAGAATTAAGCTGCCTAGCTGGGCATTGTGGTGGGCGCCTGTAGTCCCAGCTACTCGGGAGTCTGAGGCAAGAGAATCGCCTAAGCCCAGGATTTGGAGGTTGCTGTGAGCTGTGTGACGCCACGGCACTCTACTGAGGGCCACAGAGTGAGACTTTGTCTCTACAAAAAAAAAAAAAAAGAAGAAGAATTAAGCTGCCATCAGTTCTACAGCTTCAAGAAAGTGAATTCTGCCAACAACCACATGAGTTTGGAAGAAAAGAACCCTAAGCCTTAGGTGAAACCCCAGTTCTAATACCTCCACTGCCACCCTTAGCAGAGGACCCAGTTAAGTAGTGTATGCCCAGACTCCTCACCCATAGAAACTGGCAGATAATAAACGTGTGTTCTGTTATTTTAAGTTGCTGAATACATAGTAATTTGTTATGCAGTAACAGAAAACTAACACAAAGAACTTTCCAGGCAGAATGGAAAAGAAAATGGTGGACCCCAAGGTGGCAATGCGCTTTGTGTGCTTGAAGAGAAGTAAGGCAGCCGGTGTGGTTGAGGTGGAATAGTCAAGGCGGAGAGAATCAGGACAGGAGGGTAAGAGGGACGAGGGAGCAGGGGACAGATCATTGGTGACCTTGCTGGCCTCAGTCATATTGGGGGCTACAGGAGCCTTCTGCTAAGACTTACACTTCAACGCATCACTTTGATGTGCTGGGAATATCCTAAGAAGGAGAAAAGGTAGGAGCAGGAAGGAAGGCCAAGTTAGGGAGCAATAATTCAAGGGAGAGAGGGTGGTGGCTTAGACTAGTACAGAAGCAGTAACAGGAGGCAGAAATGGTCAGGTTCTGAATGCACAGTTAACAGGATTTGTTTTCATCTCAACTGACAGTTGATACACTCCTACTCTGGAAAGGACAGAGGCTCCCAGAAAAATCCTTCACTATTACTATGCCGCATGCCTTCCCACTATTTCCTCCCTACTTTTCTGATGTTTACATTTAGATAGCATATTATTCTTAGCCCTCGTTCCAGCCAGTGAGAGGCATCAACCTATTATCTCTCTTTTACAAACCATGATGTAACTGTGAGTAAACCACGAACTGAGAAACAGTCTGGGCCAGAAACTACCTTGTCTTTTGACTGAATTTCAAAATGTTTGACCCCATCAGAGGACTGCGTTAATATGAACAGGCTTCCTTCTACCCCCACCCCAGTATTACTACTCACACAGCCCGGAAAACACCTGACGTCATCCCTACAAATGTGGCCAAATGAAGCTATAAAAGGAAGATGTTTTCAGCTTCCTGGGTTGCTCCATAAAGACTAGAAAACCATTAGCAAAACATGGAAAGGGTGCAACAGAGATAGAAAGGGGCCTTGGATGTGATGTGAAACTAAGAGAACATTTCCAACTTTCTTATTAAAATTCTATTATGCAGGCCAGGCGCAGTGGTTCATGCCTGTAATCCCAGCACTCTGGGAGGCCAAGCTGGGTAGATCACCTGAGCTCAGGAGTTCAAGACCAGCCTAAGCAAGAGTGAGACCCCCATCTCTACTAAAAAATAGAAAAACTAGCTGGGTGTTGTGGCAGGTACCTGTAGTCCCAGCTACTCGGGAGGCTGAGGCAAGAGGATTGCTCGAGCCTAAGAGTTTGAGGTTGCTGTGAGCTGTGACACTCAACCCCTGGGTGAATGAGTGAGACTCTGTTTCAAAAAAATAAAAAATAAACATCTTATGCGAAACAGCTGTCACACAGGAAATGATAAAAGCTTCACAGTGGAATCTCCTGGAAACTAGAAAATGGGAATAAAAATTCCCATGAGTCACTCTACTTCTTCCAGACAACACCCCAAAGACTAAAGGCAGAACCACGCATGGCCAGTGTCACGCTGCAGACCACAGCAACAAAGCCACTGTAAAGAGCCTACAGTAAGTACTAACCTGAAGTTCAAAAAGGAGAAATGCTGATAAGCTAATAAAAGCCCCTTAAGCCAGGTGACTTGACTCAAAATGGCAGTTTGCTGAGAATAACCCCCGCAATCTGCTGCTGTTTCACTGACTGCACTGGCACACACTGGCCACATGGGGGCACCAGCATTCCCAACTGAAATCCCTGTTTTCCCCTAATCTGAGATACAGCTGGGCACTATTCAATCTCCCACAGTGACTGGTAGAAATACTGAGGCTAATTCACTTCTAGAACAGCTGAAGGACATAAAACTGGCCACACTGAGAGAATTTTACAAATAACATACTGCAATTTATGGTCTGTTCCATTGTTCCTCCAAACCAAACTCCCTTCTTAAAGAGCACGCTCCTAGGGACTCCAGGCCCTAGCCTCCCGCTCTTCATTCTTTTCCCCAGCTTCAGGTCACCTCTCTACTAATAATTCTCTGGCACACATCTAACCCTGTTCCCTCCTTGGAGTTCAAGTTCTACATCTCTAACTGTGCTCTAATTACTGAAACCATTATTTCAGATTCCACACTTCTATAAACGTTCATTACAGACCAACTGTCCCTCCTGATTTTCTGACTTCTCTCATTAATAATAAAAACCACTAACATTATCCAGCATGTGCCAGGCTTTACATCAATTCACTATCTTGGTCAAAATCGTAGCTTAAGAATTGTCAGAACTGGAATTTGGATCCAGGCAGGCAGTCTCACTGCAGACCTAAGATCTGAACCATTATGTTGTCTAATTTCATATTTCCCTTTGAAGGTGCATGTTTGCATTTCCAGCTTTCCACAAGTAACCAACATATTTTTGTTGGCAATGATAAAGTTGAGGCCTGGAGGTTAAGGGACTTCCACCAAACCGTCAGGCACAAGTGCAAGAACAGATCTGTCTCATTCATGCTACATTTCAAACACTTCACAAGGTTCACAGCACATACTCTGTTTGAATTGGCTGAAGTCACATTCAAATCGCCACGTACATACACTAGAAGAGAAAAACATTCCCCCGAGTCCATTTGTAGTTTCCACCAACAATAATACACAACTGGTGACAGAAGCTGCTATTTTGGAAAATAATGAGCAGAATCATCTTGTTTCAAAATCAAAACAAATGTAGAGAAGAAGGGGGGAAATGGTCAAAAGAACATTTTGAGTAGAAAGAAGATCTCCAGAAATCTTTACTCAAAAAAGAAAACAAAAGGGTACAATGACACAGGACAAGGTATGGGAGATGGGAGGCTCGTGAGAAGACAGGAGCTATGGAGGAAGATGTCAGGAAATACAGATGCCCGAGTCCAACAGCAGAGCCTACTCAGTTACGATGTTGTGAACTGGGCTTTGTTTTTATAAAAGCTTATTTATTTAATTTCCTGTGTTGTAGAATCCCAGAACTACACTCTGCTAAAAAGTCTACATCTTTGGTGAGATCATATGATCAGATGAAGGCAAAGCGATTATGACCTTGACCAAATACGTTTATTTTTTTTATTCAGGGAGCAAAACAGAATCTTTCTGACTAGTTGTCTCTAATTCTAAGTCTGCTTTCTTTTGATATATTTGTTCATTCATGTGTTAAGCCACTTTCTAATGAATGCTGACCAACTAGGAACTGGGGATGTAAGTGTGGTCCAGGAAAGTGTGGTTATGTGTACAACCTACATGCAAATAAAAAAGGGATGTAGAGGGTGCTAAGCAAGCCCATAATCTGGGGAAAGGGAGAATCTAGCCCAGACTTTGGATAGTCACAGGTTTCCTAACTAATATCCAGTCTGATATCTAAAGGATGATTAGAAGCAAAATATGGAAAAGATGATTCCAGGCTAGGAATATGTACGATGGCCTGGGAGTAAGAGAGCCTGGTACATTCTAAGGAGTGACAAGAATAACACCGAGTTAGGGAAGCTGTGGGGAAGTGGACTTTTACAGATAGTTGCTAAGAGTATAAATTTACAAGTTCAAATTTACAAGTATAAATTTATACAGAGAAATTGGGAACATGCTCAAAGCCTTGTAAAAGGTATGCCTTTTGAACCAGAAATTTCATTTCTGGGAAATTATCTTATGGAATTAAGTATGGGTGCAATGATTTACCAACAAATAAAATAAACATGCCAATGTTTATAAAAGCAAAATATTTAAAATAAAATGCCTATCTGTTGAAAACTAACTAAATAAATCACAATCCAACCAATTTGTCAGAGTATTCTGCAACCATTACAAGTTATATTGAAGATTAATATTTATTAACATGAAAAAAATGCTGTGACTTTAAAAGAAAAAAGCAAGATATAGCATAGATCCTATTTCAAAAATACATGAGCAGATGCTTATTTCTGGATTATAGGATAATCAGCCCTTGAAGCTTCTTTTTTGCTTATCTTTTTAATATTTCTTCAATGAATCTATAATACTTTTTTAATAAGAAGAAATATTAGTCGCTCAATTTTTTTAAAAGATTAAATTGGCTGGGTGTGGTGGCTTATGCCCGTAATCCTAGCACTCTGGGAGGCCGAGGCGGGTGGACTGCCAGAGCTCATTGGTTCGAGACCAGCCTGAGCAAGAGCGAGACCCCGTCTTTAAAAACAGCCGGGCTAGGGTGGCACCTCTGGCTCAAAGGATTAGGGCACTGGCCCCATATGCTGGAGGTGGCGGGTTCAAACCCAGCCCTGGCCACAAACCGCAATAAAAAAATTAAAAATAGCCAGGCTTTGTGGCGGGCACTTATAGTCCCAGCTACTAGGGAGGTAGAGGCAAGAGTTTGAGTTTTCTGTGAGCTATGATGCCACAGCACTCTACCAAGGGCAACAAAGTGAGATTCTGTCTCCAAAAAAATAAAAAAATAAAATAAAAAGATCTAATTGTTTCATCAACAACCTGAGATGAATTCCCATGCACACTCTTCCCTCAACACAGGAACCCACACTGACATCAACAGGAGAGCCTTTATCCAAACCGTACCTGGACAAATCCAAACGGGAAGAAGAGCTCCGTCTGGCCCTGGGAGCCGCGGTGGAAGGTGTGGCGCCAGTCCGCAATGAGTGCAGGGAACGTGCAGTTGTACAGGTCTGTGTTATAATTCATATTGGCCTCCCCTAAAAACAGTCAAAATCTTAAGAGGTGCATGGGACAGACTATAAAAATGGCCACACAGCACTCTCCTCCCTGTAGATGTTCCCTGAGCTAGTGGCCTTCCCACAGTCTCTCAGGACTAGCCTGTGACTTGCTCTGGCCAATGGGGCATCAGTAAACATCATGCAAGCAGAGGCTTGAAAGCACTTCAGCTTCGAGTTCTGCTCTCTCATGATGCACCTGCAACCCTGAAACTACCACGTAAATAAAAAATGAGTCCAAACTAGCTTGCAGAAAGATGACAGGCCACCTAGGAACCGTGAGGCACCAGCAGACACCCCGCAGTCTGCAGGTATGAGGATGAGGCCATGGTAGACCATCTGGCCACCAGACAACCTGTCTAGTGGCTAAAGACACATAAGCAATCCCAGGAGAAATTAGCTGAAGCAGCCTAGAAGAAAAACTACCCTGTAAACCCAAAGAGACATGAGCTAAATAAAATTACAAAAGTATTGTTGTTTTAAGCCGCTAAGTTCTAGGTTGGTTTGTTACACAGCAAAAGCTAACTGATGCAGAGAGAATTAGGAAACTGAACACTCACCCTGGTACCATATCACGCCTTTCAGAGTCATGTTATGGAGCGGGTGGATCATAGAGTTCCAGAGAACAGAGTGCTCAGAGGGACCAGTTACAGAATCACGTGGAATGTACCTGAAACCAGGAATATGCACAAGTGTCACCAGAGAGCCAGTGACTGATCACGTGACAATCCTCAAATTGCCCTTCTGTCCACTTTCACTTGGAGCAAACTTCTAAAGAAAGTGACACAGAATTAAGCTGAATGAGCCTGTTTCACATGAAAACATGTAAATAGTCTCTGGATTTCCCCTCTACATTCTCTCCAAGGTAAATATATCAGTCAGCTTGCTGTGAGTTCAGAGTGGGCCATCCCAGCGTCTAGATAAAGTCTTAAAAGCCAGACAAATGTTTTATCATAAGTCTTTCACACAGGCAATAAATTTAGTGTACTACTCACTGGACGGATACTTAGGTTGTTTTAAACTTTTTGATTTTATAAGGCCACAATTATCTTCCTTATAATTAAATTATTGTATGTATGCTTTGTTAGTGCTCGCTTTAGCAGCACATATACTAAAATATAGGCTTAGTTATTCATTTCCTTAAGATAAATTTCCAGAAATGAAATTGCTGGGTCAAAGGGAACATTTTCTTAAGACTTTGAAAATGTTCTCGAATTTCTCTGTAGAATACTTACAGGAATGTAGCCCCATAACTGCTGTGTGTGAGAATGGCCACTTCCCCACACCCTCGGTATGATCCTTTCCACCCCTGAGACCTGAGAAGCCTGGCTTTAAATCCCCTCCCTGACCACATGCTACCTCTGACCTCCTATTCCACCGCAGGCTGTGCTTCCTGGTCCAAAGTTGAGGGTCTTCACTCCCCACCCCATCACCCCAGGCAAGCCTGTAATTCTCAAACCACACCGACAGCTCAAGTCCACCCCCCTCCCAGAGGTCTTCCCAGAGTGAATGAGACAACGTCCGTGAAGGCAGGTCGCACACTGCTCATCTCTATGTTGACGTGAGTATTGAGATCCTGATGAACTTGCCCTTTCTCTCCACAAGTGTTCTCCTGACCCAGCTTTTCCTAAGTGGCTTTCACGGTCAGTATACTAATGTATTTCTTTAAGTACGTGCTCACACATTAGTGCTTCCTACTAGACAATTTATTCTGCTATGCGACAGAGCAGAGTCTAGAGGCACACGCCTGGAAGACAGACCTTGCCTCTTGCTGGTTGTGTCCGTGTATAAGATACTACATGTCTCTGAGAATTAATGTCTCCATCCATTAGATACTACGAGCATACCATAGCATGCTGACAGTAACTACACTGCAAAGGACTGTTGCAGCATATGAATTAATATATACAAGGTGCTTAAAATAGTAGCTGGCATATGGAAAGCTTTCGGTAAGTATTCGCTATTACTGTTATTAAGGAAAAGGATCACAATTTATTTTCAACATATTCTCAGATGATTGTGGTGGTGATGATAATACCTTCCCTGTCCATGAATAAATTGCATAAATTTAATACATATTTGAACACTCAACATCTACTTACCTCCTCAAAGGAGACCATAGTCCTCCCTCTTGGCTAATTCCCTAGTAGGCTGTCTCTTAAACTGGAGAATGCTTTCTTACCCTTGTGTATGAATACCACAGGCTTTCAGTGACCTTCCGGATGACCAGGCTTCGATGGGTGTCCCACCCCAGGTGGAGGAGATGAGCCCAATGGGATACTTCAGCGTGTCATACAGGTGACGCCCAAAAAGCCAGCACACTGCTGACATGTACCTGAAATATCCATGGCCTAAGTTTTCTGTTAAGAGAAATAGTTAAAGGAAGAGTCAGAGAAAAAGTAAATGGATACAAACTACAGCTACTAGATAGGTTTAAGTGAGAAGCGTGAGCTTGGGTCATCGCTTTTATTCCTTTCTAAGACTTCAAACCGGGGACACCGTTGAGAGGCAATGAGAAGAGACGGCATCAAGACCAACATGCTTGGTCTTGATCCCATTAGCTCTTTCAGACCTTTCCTAAGGAAAATCTTTCCCCATGGGGAAAACTGTAACTTCACTGTCTTCGTTTTCTTTTCAGTTACTCAAAATACTTGTTCTCATAAGACAGAGGCAGTGGTAATTATTTTGGTCTCAATCTGAGTATAAAATAATGCATTCACATAATCAGTGAGCCAGAACTCTCCAGCCAGGCAAGTAGGCTTCCTCACGCTTCCCATCACGTACAGGTTCTTCAGAATCCAGGAATATTAATGCTCCCCTCGAAAGGTGAGAGGCAGAAAGGCCATGGGGCCCCTGTGCTACCCTCTCCTGAGCCTCTGCCTTACCACTCAATCCCACTTAGCTCTGTGAAGGGAAAACGCAAGCAGGAAGCATGTTGAGAAGAAATGCATATTTTTTCTGGGTGGTTTTATACCCAATTTTATAGCTATGGTAATGAAAACACGGTCAGATACAAGATGGGAAATTTGGCCAAAAGGGAAAGTAACAGAAACCAACGCTAGTGTTTCAATGTTCAGCACAGTCTAACTCATTTGTCCACACTGCCCAGTAACCAGCACGGGTCAGAGCGAGTGAGTTCCATGTTAGAGGAAAGAGGATGAGGAGGGGAACATGCACACACGCGCACACACACAACCTGGGGACCAGTTCAACCCAGTATTTACTAAAGACTTACTCTGTCTAACTCATTGGCTTAGCACCACACAAGTTCCAAACTCAGTGCAATTCTGGCACTTTAAAGTAGGTGGCGCAATGGTGGCGATTCAGACCAATTTCAAATGAGTCCAAATGGATTGAGCGCCTACTATGCGGCAGAACTTCTAGGTGGCTGGGACGTAGTAATGAAGGAGCTACAGAGAAACAAGGAACCTCTCTCCTCATAGGTCCTATAGTTCACACAATAAGGCAAGAATTTAGCTGAATAAAGTATATGGCAGAATTTGGTGCCTAAGATATACAAGGAAGTGTTACAAATATCAAATGACAGCCAGATCAGACTGACCCCCTCCTCCCCTGAGTTTCCACGGTGCCCTACGCAGAGCTCTCTTGCTGCACTTTTTTGTAATGTTCTTGCTAGTGTTTTCCTTTCCCCACTACACCACTGGCTACCTGGGGCAGGGAATTCTCTGTATTCCCTTCTGTCCCCCTGACGTCTATGACATGGGAGAGAGTCAGCTGGCTTGGTGGGTGGCACCAGTATAAAGGTAGAGTCACTGATAGGCAGGCAGCGGAAAGAAGAGGGCTGGGGAAGCCTTGAAGGGGGGATAGGAGTTCAATAAACACAGCCAGCATTCCAGACAGAAGAAAAATATATAAAAGGTACACAGAAGAGGAAATACTCTGCAAGCATTTGGCTAGAGCAGGGACTACAAAAGGAAAGTAGCAGAAGATTAGGACTAAAGGGAAGGACGGAGCCACATCTTGAAGTGAATAAAATGGAAAACCACTTGAAGTGACTGAGAAAGAGACTGTGTGGTAGGCGGAACTACAGACGTGGAAGGGGCCCACACCCTGACCCCTGGAGCCCACGGGCTGAAGGGATGTTGTAGATGTGATTAGGGTTAAGGACACTGAGATGGAGAGAGTATCCCGGATCATCTAGGGGAGTCTGCTGTGGTTCAGTGAGTCCTTAAAGTCAGAGGAATTTTTCCAACTATGGTGAGAGAAATGCTACAACGGAATGCAGGAAAGAGTCTCACTGTGGGAGAGACTCCACCCTCTCTGCTCTTCCCGGGATATCTGCATGGCCTCACCTTGTTCAGGTTATTACTGAAATGCCATCGTTCCTAATTAGGACTTCCCCAACCACTCTTAACTGCAAAGCACTCCCCCATCCTGGCCCAAACACTCCCTTCCATAAAGGATTTTATTGATTTATTTTTGTCTTACTAGCATACTTCCCCATCTAAACTATCCCACGATACCTAAATTTATTCAGTCTCTGAGTTCAGAGAGTAAAAAAGAAGAGTTCAGAGAGCAAGACATAACACATTTCCAAATCTGATTGATTCCTGAACTTTGGATAATAAATAGGTAATAAGAGTTTATAAAGCAAAGGATTCATCCAAAATTGCCAGAATCCATTCACTTCCTGAGCTCCCACAGGAGAGTTCAGATAGAGGGACAATGCACAGCATCAGGTAACTTTGTGTGGAATTTACTAATTTTATTATTCATCTTCTGTATTCCCTCAAACTACACTATAAAGTCCATGAGGTTAGGTGGTCTCGCCTGTTTTATTTAACTGTTTTACCCCCCATCACTTAGAACAGTGCCTAGCACATAGTAGACACTCTAATAATTGTTGAATGAATAAACACTTGAAAATGTAGGAGTAACTGAGGTCGTCGAGGTAAAGCAAATACAGGCAAAAAAGAAAAGGGCCCAGAGAAAACACAAGGACCACTTTTAAAGAGGCTTAAAATGCAAAGAAATGAGGATGGAGAACCCAGAGGAAAAGGAAATACCAGGCAAGCTAAGAGGAATACGGTTTCTAGGAGGGATGATCTACAGTGTCAAAAGGTGCAAAGGGCCCTGGGTTTATAATTAGAAGAACAACAGTAACCTTGAGGTTGAACACATTCTCAAAGTGGAAGAAAAGCTGTATTACAAAGGGTTAAAGAGTGAGCATACGGGCTCGGCGCCTGTGGCTCAAGCGGCTAAAGCACCAGCCACGTACACCTGAGCTGGCAGGTTCGAATCCAGCCCGGGCCCGCCAAACATCAATGTCAGCTGCAACCAAAAAATGGCCGGGCGTTGTGGCGGGCGCCTGTAGTCCCAGCTGCTTGGGAGGCGGAGGCAGGAGACTTGCTTGAGCCCAGGAATTGGAGGTTGCTGTGAGCTGTGATG